>JAZGTI010002925.1:14625-33641 GCA_036877585.1 Botia kubotai
CCCTCCGTTCTGTTTGTGAATTTTGTATTTAATGTACTGGTAATTAAACCTGATGGTAGGTGAGATAGATATGAAACACAACAGACATAGCATTATGTATAGAGAGTGTATACATTTGAGAGGCAGTAACATCATCGCCCGTGGGTAATGACAACTGAGTTCATTTCTTCAAAGGTCAAACCCATCTGTTCCTTTTTCTCTTGTCTATTACAGGCTAATCTGAGTCTGTGAGATGCTCTGATGTAAGTAATGGGTTAGCATGTGCAAAGCCAGCGGGAATAGAGATTGTGTTCTATCTAGTACCCTTAATGTTGAGCAAGAGCTTCAAAGGAAAATCTTTCGCTTGGGGGAAATCACAACACTTGCCCTGGTGCTCAAGGTGCAAAGAGGAAAAATCTACTGTTACGCACACATTTACATAGCTAGCTAAAGGATCATAAAACTTTCATTTAACCTAAACCTGTACACATGAATTAAAAGTTTAAACATTTCTACAATAAAATATATATTATGAATTGTTTATTTTTTTCAAATGTGCACGTTCCCAAGTGTCCCCAAAGAGGGACTGTGTCAGATTTTGCTCACTTCTGGGAACAAATTTGTTTCCAAACTACAGATAAGTGCGCACACACACACACACATACATGCATGTTTCAGTATATTATTGAGGTCATCTAAAGAAAGATGGTACACAAGGTACATTGGTACACAAACACAACAGAAGCGATATATGTACACACGCATTCACATCACACACGCAGTCTCAGAGACAAAGACACACAAAGCCTCATTATGTAGATGCTCTACAATTTTCTCTCACCTTTCACCACCATTGAGTATATACTTGCAGTCTCCATTCATAGTCTTTTCACAGTAATACTCTGAATGTATTACTGAATAGACTGAATGTCTGCTGTTAAGTTTGCTATGACTCATACCAATAATTTACACTAGTGCGTTTAATATGCACTCACACAATGCTAGCAAATCATGGATAGAAAAAGGGGTCATGGGCAGAGATAGACAAGGAAGCAGAGAGAAAAAACAACAAGAATGAGAAAAACAGAGTGATCAAGAGATGGAAAATCTGGAGGAGAGAGAGAGAGAATGGAGTAATTTATCAAGCTGAAGCAAGAAGAAATTAAAAGGGGATTCTAAAGCCTCAAGCACAACAGAAGAACACACAGCTTTAGAAACCTTTGTGTTTTTGAGATCTGAGAGAGGATGCAATGCAATATGGTGGGATTACTGCTCCCTTTCTTAGTGCAGCCTCACAGATTAGCAGAAAATACAATATATGACCTGCATTTATATGCACATTGGACAAATTTCACTGTAAATACTAGCAGAATACCAATATTGAAATATAGCAAAGATAGGAGCTCCATAGGAGGTAGAAGAAGGCCAAATGCACATTATTAAAAACGCTTTCAACTGTGTACTATACTATAACGCACATTTTTTACAGTTGTCTGTTTACAGACAATAATTATGTAAGACTGCAGGCTAATGATAATGTACTTTTAAAGCAGTGTTAATACAAGACAAGGTGGAACAGATTGCATCAATACCTTGTTTAATTACAGACTTGTTATTGTCAAAGATAAAACAAATTATATCACCTCTGAGTGAGCAAGCAAAATATTGAGATCACTGATTAGACAGGACTAGTTATTATTAAATATGATGTTTCTTATTAAGGATCAGAGCCAGCATGGGGAAAAAGGATGAAAATCACTATATTACATAATAAGGTCTGGCATACTGATATACAGCAACTGAACAAGAATGAGATGGGGAGGATAATATAAAAATAACACATAGCAAAGGAAAGAGAGAATGAGAGAGAGAGGCAAGAGAGAAACAGCAATGTGTGACAGATATAAAAAAACATTTAAAAAACAATCACGCCTCAATCACAAACCAGTGTTATCTAACCTTAAATATTAACCACTAATAAGCTTTTTCCACAGATGGGTGGACATTTCTTACTAAAACAGAAACGTCTCTTACATGAAGGAAAGGTGGTGATGGTGCTATAGCAATGATAACAGCAAATTATATCAGTCAGACTAAGTCATAGAAGCTATAACTGTGTTGTTTTGTCTTCTGTTCTCTTATAAATGTAATTGTGAATAATGTTTAATATCAAATACATTGTATGCATTTTTCCTTTTAAAATGTACTATGGTCTTTTAAATTTAAATTTTCAAATAATGTTCAATATTGCTTTAGAGTGATTTGGCAAATCTGAGTCACACGTTTTGACATTGATTGGGTCTTGTGAGGATAGTTAGTCATATTTAAATGTGATTTAAATGTGGTCTCTTGTCAACCCTAAAGATTGCTGGCCTCTCAGTTTTGTCACCAGTGGCCTGTTGTTGAAACCTGCATGAGTGCCCAGCACGGCCAATACATATGAACACATAAACCTAATGTTTTATTGTGTGATATTGCTATTTTGAAGTATTTTTGAGAATTATTTTATAGCTAATACAAGTTTAACCAAATTACTTTAGGGCTAATATTTAAAGTAGATAAAAACTATGCTTACGCTGTTTATAATTATCAGAACATATTGTGGAATCAAAGTTTCTATGCAGGGTCAAAAAATTCTAATGACTTAGTTGTAGACTCTACTTGTAAATACTTTTTTGTTGTTGTTGTTTTACATCAAATAACAAATTGTCATTTAAACCTCATAAAAAGCCTTTGGTAAGATTGATTTTAGTTTTCTTGTGTATAGGGATAAAACATGTCTTGATGTTAATTTTAAAATTGATATTAATGTAAATCTGTTTGCTGCCTTTCATGCTCAGGTTTTTGTAATAAAAATTAATAAATCTCAATGACACTAATCAATAATAAATTAATAATATTAATTTTGACAGTTCAGAGTGTCTAATAAAAGAAAGGAAGCAACAGTTTCATTAATAATGTGGTGAGCTCGGAACACACACACAGTGTTGCTGCCTTAGTGAGGGTTGTCTGAGTCTAGAAGCAAACAAACACCCACTGTAAATCCATGGCTTTGCTTTCTCTCCCAGTGTGATTTCATTATGTGGAAAACTTCTCTGGTTCCTCTTAAGCCTCCCTCAGTGACGACAGGAAGATCTGCTGGTACCAGCACACTTAGTGTCTGTTTACTCTCTAGCCAAACCCACATATCTGGGTCTAGCAGTCCTTTAAAGAACACATCAATGGTGCAAGTGCAGAATTATTTGATGAAGGGCGAGAAGGGACTTGCACCTAATTTTGGTTAGTACATACAGAGCTATTCTCTTTTTCCATTTAGCATGAAAAAATAAGATTTTCTTCTCTTTTTCCTCTGCCACATCACAAAGAACAGATGACAAGCCTATTAGAAATAACCACAACAATGCCTACTATAATTTAGTCTATAAGCCTATGGTGTATCTTTAATATATTAATAATATTAAGATTAAAATGCAAGGTGACAGGTGCACATGAGAAATGACCAGTACTAGAATGAATAGCCCCAAGTTAAGGGATGATGTTACAGTGTCCTCTGGTGGTGTCTGATGTCCATTACACTCAAAAACGATTTAAAACAATCCGGACTATATACAGCTGTTGTACAGGAAAAACTATTTGAAAATTGAAAAATAAAGCAAGAACAACAACATGTAAATAAATTAGAAGATAAATAATCTTTATTTGACATGTCTTTTTCATATATATAAAATTATGAATCCACAATTAATATTACCAAGGCGTTACAGAGAATTCTTTCTCAGTAGTGGGTGCGAAGCTCCAGCCAGTTTGTGCGCAGGCAGAAAGACAGCTGTCCATCTCGGACCACACAGTGCTCTAACTAATGAGCTAAGCTTTGGAGTTTTAAGAAGGGAAACTTTACCAGCATCTTTTGTTTACATTTCCTGATTGTCTCTACCATTCATGTTTTATCTTGATTGCCGCTAAAAATATAGCAAAATAAATTTGTCATCTCAGAAATGTCAAAAATCATGTACGTTTTAGAATTACAACATTCAGTATAGTCTTTTAACTGACAATAGCATGTAGGAGAAGCACCAACAAAGGAGTTAAAGAATGTGGAAAAATTATTCTGATCATTTTTAAATGTTTTAAGCACAACAAATTAAAGTTCACAAAGCGGACATCCAACTTTCTGCACAACACACAGACATTTCCTATGGAGGAACAGTACCCACACCAAGCCCTTCAAGAGAACTTCATAACCCAGGACTGACCACTGGACATTACTCTGTGTAAACACGCAGTATATATTTTCTAGAACAAACAAACCAAATGAAAAATAACTAGACATTCAAATAATCCAGACATTCAAACCCAATAATAGTTGCAAAAATGATCATCAGATATTATTATTATTAGCACAATTCTTTATTATTTTACAACTTTTTAATCCTAAACTAAATTGAAAAGACACAAAAAACCCCTGCGACCTTAAAAAACAAACTATAACAATGAATAAACAACCTCCACTATTCTACAAAATATTCTCGATCCTCAGTTACTTGAACGCGAAGAAAAAATAGCTTCACGCTGTTTTCTTCCTGGTGGTAAAGATGTTTCATTTAAGTCATTATTAAAAAATTAAATATACTGTTATTAATTACAGTAACAAGGTTCCATGCAATCTGGTATTTCTTTTTTCCTGTACAAGAGATCAGTAGTAATTAGCAAGGCTGTACAAGCCCACAATTTCTATTGGTGCAGATGCTAGTGTGCGCTGTAGATATGGTAAACGTGAGAGGCCTTACTGCCTTGTGTCAATACGCTTTCCCTTAAGTTATGTGGCAGCACATTAGAGAGACAGTTGTACAGTTTAATTGCCACTGTAAAAACTACAGGTGTAAGTGCACGTGAGACAAAGAGCTTGACAATAACTCAGACTGCCTGTTTTAATTAGCATTTAGACTACTTACATTTGTGACACCAGAATTGTTAACTAACTCTGCAGGAAAAGGTTTTCAGAACTATGCCCATTTATGACAGATGACTGGTCACACTACTATTACACAGTTACGATAAATAGCCGTCAGAGGAATCACAGCTAAGCAGAAACAGACGCTTCACGCACAGAGGTTTGACGCCGGCAAGCATAATGACACCAGGCAAAGGCGTAGTTGTTTTTAGGATACTTGCACACCAGCACTTACCAACAGTTTGTGAAGGCATATCATACCCTTAACAGCACAACTGACAAACTAAACCACCTGGGTTCTTTCAGTCGAACACATTATTATTACTTTATAAAAACAAAGTTGCTGAGTTCATCGAGATCGCAAAAAATGCACTAGCGGTGGCGAGTACTTCCTCTGCGGAAATAAACGGCGAGCACAGAAGCGAGTGTCCCTCCTAATGTTTATTAAGAAGAGTAGATGATGACATCATGATGACATCATCTCAACCAACCGAAAATCAAGAAATGGAAAAACCATTTGGCATCATGCGAGATGAAAGGAGTGTACGAGGGTAGTTTTGACTGCAGAGCTTCGCTGTGGTTACACTTAAAAAGATAAAAACAGAACATGGGCTAAAAGCAAGTAAATGTACATTCAAGTGAGACCCCTACACTCCATAATGAGGGCGCGTGTGTTTGTGTGACTGAGTAGGAGTGAGTAATGTTAAACATTATAGCCATCCCAACATGCAATGCTGTAGACCCTGATCTCATCCCTTTCTCTCAGATTTCTCCTCCTCTCTCTCATCATGTTTAAAAACCTGTCACCGTTGTCCATTGATATTAATACTTAGGTACAGGCTGCACCATGTTTGTTTTTACTTGCAGCCCATAATTACTAGTGTTAAACTGTGTTGCGTTTACTCAACAAATTACAGCAGGTTCAGAGGAAGAGAATTCTGGGATAGATTAATTTACTTGCTCTCTATGTTTGCGAACTGCATATTTTGTAAATATGCTTAAATAGCCAATTTCTGTGTTTTTAAAAAATAATTTTGGCTAACTCTTGGGTCAGCTGTTTTACATCTGCTTGATGTTGACTCATAAACTTGAGCACAGGTCAAACTTCTCAGGTTATCAAATCTAATTCAGGATATTCTAGTACAGCATGCTACGTGGTGCCTATCATAGCCTTGATCTTAACAATATGCAGTTTTTTAATTATAAGTGCAATATAGAAGCAGGTCAGATAATATCTGCTGCCGGGATTAGCCTGGTGTAAACAGTTATCTTAAGGAAACTTATGGCTAAGGGTGGAGAGAAAGAGAGAGAGAGAGAGAGAGTTGTATCTCTGACAGTGAACGGAATGAGTGGATAATGTAAAAAAAGAGAAACTGGAGCCAACCGCTCAAAGAAACGGACCTTGCTATCCAAACACGAACATACACTTTAAAGACGCCCAAAAAGCAAGTGCATCCTCCAACCTCAACCATCTATTTTAACTGTCTGTTGTGAAATGTTTATCAGTGGCCAAATTATATTATAACCCATAATCCCTAATTTTATTCAAATGGAACTCTCCTCCTTTTCCTCAGGTAACTGCTCTACTATGTAAAGCATGTGCGTGAAAGCTACAAAGCCAGATAAAAGAAAAAAATAATTTTTGTCTCGCATCACGTACAACAAAACGAAGCCGCATGCACATGCCAACATACATTAATCTTGCTCTCTGTCTCTCTTACACACACACACACACACACACACACAGTAATAAACTACAAGCCCTGCTTGTTTTTAGTGGTGGCTGGACATGCAGAAATGACACTGGAGGAATGATTGGAGGGGTTTGAGGATGTGTCTGTACGAGTGTGTGTGCGTTAGGTGCAGTCTTAAAAGCTCAGAGGAAAAGGCAGGGGCGGGTGGGTTTGTGTCCATGTGTGTTTGAAGGAAGTTATCCTAGAATTTCAGCTGCCGACTCTTCCTGTACCTTTCCTCATCTTCACCTGACAGAGAGAGAGGGAAAGAAAGAGAGAGAGAGGACTGTTTTATTGTGTCTCCAAGAAATGAAGATACTGTAGAAAGAGACAGGTTATCCAGGGGCGCGGAAAGCACCCACGGCACCCCCTGTTTTCACAGGTTGTAAATACAAATGCAATTTTTGGTTCATTTACAATCATTATTTGCAATAAACATTTTAAATGTAAATTGTAAGTGGGCTATAAAACTATGTTCTTTGTAAATAAAATTAATTGTACATGTGATGTTTTCTTTCTCAAAATGGGATAGCCTATCATAATACTTCCTCTTGAATGTTAATTAATGCACATGCGTGATGCTGACGCAACAATATAAACATTTACAATACAATAAAACAATTTGTCTGTGCTACTCCTGAACACAAGTCCAGCTTCAGTGCTAGTGGTAGGCAAGATTTTTGTGTTCATTTTTATTTTCTGTCACTGTGCAGGCTCTTTTATTGTATATCACAGTGTAAACAACAGCTTAATAACCCTTTTATTTAAAGGCTTAATTTACTTTCCGTACACAACGCATTGCATTACAATTACAAGCAATGTATCAATAATGTCAAAAATGTAATGTGTGGTCAAATGTCCCGATGTGTATGCTGTTTAAATGAGTGTTCTCACCGATACACTTGTGCTTTGTGAAGTTTGACATGTTTTAAAGATTATTAAATATTGTTTCTTTATCAAATGTGGTGAACCCCCCCAACACACACAGCATCCCCAAACTAAAACATCTTTCCACACCCCTGGGGTGATCTAGGACTAAAGATTACAGTTTAAAAAGAGGTACCTTTTCAAAGATGAGAGGAGAAAGTTACACTGCCGGAGAGAAAAACAGGTCAGAAGCAAACACATAAAAGAACATGACAGTCAACACACAAGATACATAGCACTGATTGGAATATTAGGAACAGTCACATCAGAAACACTGACTAAGAAACATTGAGGAAATCATGGAAATCAACCTGCAAGCAGGTTGTACCTTCTAAGTGGTGACGGGAGAGGTATTTGAGTGCCTCGTCCAATAGGATCACAGGAAATGAAATCTTGAGGACTACAATCCATTGAGACCAGCACAGTGGAGTTACCTGGAAGATCAGCTGGGAAACGAGAGATGACAAGAGGGGTAGAGAGGTGAGGAAACATGAGATTTAAGAACTACGAATGAAGATGATAACATTTTGTAATAACAGCTTAAAGGGACAGTTTACCAAAAAAAATTACATTCTCCCATCATTTACCCACCCACTATTCCAAACCTGTATGATTTTGTTTGCTTCTGAGGAACGCAAAAGAAGATATTTTTAAGTACATTGGTAACCAAACAACAGTGGCACCCCTTGACTTCCACAGTTTGGGCATAAAACCACCGAAACATTTCTAAAAATATCTTCTTTTGTGTTACACAGACAAAAAAATCATATATGTTTGAAATAAAATGAGAGTGAGTAAAACATGGAAGATTTTTCCTTTTTGGGTGAACTATCCCTTAGCCTGCCCATCACACAGACTTTTGAATTGTCTCGTGTCTAAAAGTCTACATCAACCCAACATTATTCTTTGGTGTTTTAGTTTTAGTTAGCTTTATTCCACCTGTTCATTAAAGCTGTGTGAAGCCCATTCATGACGTTCAATGTATAAGACTTGCAAGGGAAAGTGAGTGATGTTTATTTCACTCACCGGGAGAGGCTCCACATATAAGATGAGGAAGTGTAGAGACATAGAGAGGATTATGGCCCCAAGCAGCCATATATTCACCCATGGTGGCATCCTCAGCAATGACTGATTCTCTGACAGGCTGAATAAAAGAGGAGTTGGGCTCAGTCAGTAAACTTGCAGCTAAAATAAGTAATTTGAACCTGCAACCTTTCAGACAACATCAGTCTACAAATCAGTCACATCATGATTAATAAGGGTTTAAGAAAACAGTTATGTTAGGGATATCAATTAAAGTTGACAGAAGTAAATGAACGCAAACAAATGCATGTAATATAATCAAATATGCCCTGGATGTTAAGTACTAGAAAACTATATTTTGATCTATTATTGTAGTATTTTTGATAGAAATATTTTTACACATTGAACATTGGTGTATTGATGCAGTGCTATTGTCATTGTTGCAGACTCTACCTGTTAAGTGCATTGAACATCTCTACGGTAACAAGTACAGAGAGTGCCATGGTGGTGGGGTAACGTGACTCAAAGACCTCACAGTTGATGCCCTCAAACATGGGGTTGTCTTCTGTACACTGCATGAAGTGCCTCTGCAAATGACAGAAAACAATGGTGAGACCGTCTTGTTTGCACACACAGTCAGCAGTTTAGTGTTGAGGAAGATGGAGTAGGAACTTGACTGACTGGTTTCCACTGGTAAAGCTTAAGCTAATGTGAGCTAATATAGTCAGTATATCTGATGCAATAACATAGTAAAATCACTTGACCCACTGATGAGGGTTACTGTGTCGCCCTTGAGGGACTGATCTTAGATCAGAGAAGCTGTAAGATCTGACCTGCCTGACATTACACAGCTGTATCTTATTTTACAATCATACAGTACATATTACATATTTATTATTTTAAAAATTAGAAGCTGTTTCGGGTATAGGTCCTAGATCTGTTCCAAAACTAAACATTCTCGAAACATTTCAACCCTCTGAAAGGAATTTGGAGTTTGGTACTTCTTCAACATTATGATGTAGCTTTAATATGTTTTGGAGATGGAGAATGGAGTTTTTGGTAAAATATAAGCATAAAGTACATGATCTCACTCACCAGCTGGTAAAAGGACACCTGTGGCCCCTCCTCATCAAACAAATACCACCAGGTGGCAGCACTGACAGTGCCCAGACCCACATATCCTTAAAAATATGAGCACAAATATAAGGTTTAATTGTGAAGTATGGCATCGTTTATGATAGTTCTGTGAATTTACATGTGTGCATTCAGCAGACACTTTTGTAGACAATATGTGCCATTACAAAATGACTGAGAAACTGAGCTAACCTCCAATAGCCAGGTATCTGAAGAAGAGCCACCCAGAGATAAGAGGCTCCTTGGGATTTCGGGGAGCCTTGTCCATAATGTCCAAGTCAGGGGGGTTGAAACCCAGGGCAGTGGCGGGCAGACCATCAGTCACCAGATTCACCCACAGCAGCTGGACAGGGATCAAAGCTTCTGGAAGGCCGAGGATGGCTGTCAGGAAAATACTGCGAGGAAAAGAGGAAACATATGAGCATAGAGACAGGAACAGGAAACTCTGGATCTACACCAATCAGACTCTTACTCACCAGACCACCTCTCCTACATTGGAGGAGATGAGGTAACGAATAAACTGCTTCATGTTGTTGTAGATGGCTCGGCCCTCCTCCACCGCGGCCACAATGGTGGAGAAGTTATCATCAGAGAGCACCATCTCAGAGGCTGACTTGGCTACAGCCGTGCCCGAGCCCATGGCTATGCCAATTTCAGCCTTTTTTAGGGCAGGGGCATCATTCACGCCATCTCCAGTCTGAAAGTAAGATGGGGAGAGGAGGAGCTTAGCAAAGGGTCAGTTTTACTACAATAATTACAGGCCATGCAAATATTTTCATTCCTTTGACAACAGAGTTTTTTTCTGTTCAAATCACTAAATAAAGATCCTAGATAAATTTTGGGGTAAATTTTTATTACAAATTGATTTGCTTAAGTCCCTAACATGGTTTTAGGGGCACCCTGACCTTTTCCGATATGTTGACGTTGCTAAAGTAACTGGCCAACTGGCAAGTGACTGTTTTTGGACTCCTTTGGGTGTTGTAACACTTCTGAGGGACGTTTGTGACCACTGCCAGCTGCTAACCACTGCCTTACCATAGCTGTGATCTCATCAAAGGACTGCAGGTAAGCCACAATCTTTGACTTGTGTGCAGGCTCGACACGGGCGAAGCAGCGTGCCCTTTTCACAGCGTCTCGCTGGTCCTCTTGAGTCAAGTCATCAAACTCTCGGCCCGTGTAGGCTTTTCCTTCCACGTCTTGATCCTCGCTGAAGATGCCGATGCGTCTGCAGATGGCCACAGCCGTGCCCTTGTTGTCACCAGTGATCATGATGACACGTATACCTGCTTTACTGCACAGCTTCACCGAGCCAATCACCTCCTTCCTGGGTGGGTCCAGCATGCCCACACAGCCAACGAAGGTAAGACTTGACTAAACAGACGACCAAAAGAATGTAATAGTTTATTTTGCATGCAGTCCAAAGAGACACAACCACTCTCACATGTACATTGGCTCCACAAAGTAAACATGTATGAATTTTAATGCATAAGATAACAATATGAAACCAGGTGGCATCTGCAAACTAGAGCTGCTTTCCTATTTGGGTTACTTGCAAGTTCACATCAGTGCCTTATCAGAATAAACACAGATTTGTGGACATGTTCTATGATTGGTCCAAGTTCGAAAACCAAAAAGTGTCCAAATTCTTGTTCTTGTCGATTTATTGTCATTTAAAACCAAACTTTTGTGAAATGTTTTCCTTTAAAATTGTGCTTGTGCTAAGTTTCTTTAAAATACATTCACTTGATTTGATATACTTTATATCCTTCTTACATTATAACATATACTTTCAATATAACAATACTTTTCAATGACTTTCAGGTACCCCATAAAACTGTTGTGGTAAACAATCACGTGCACCAATGACTGAAGTGCAAAGTTTCTGAAACAGGTCCAAAGTCCTCTCACCTCGTACTCTGAGAACTTGGTTGAATTTTCCAGGTCCATTTTGTCAGCAGGTGGTGGAGAATCCCGTGTGGCCAGAGCCAAACAGCGCAGGGTGTCTCTGCCGCTCCCCCAGTCTCTAATAGTGCTCATCAGATCTTCCTTTACTGCCATACTCAATGGAACGCGTTCTTTGCCAACACGCAAAAACTGACAGCGGTCAAGCACAGTCTCTGGAGCCCCCTGCGTATATATAAGAAGGAAGAAGGGCGATGCAGGTGTGATGACTGTAGCAAAGATGTTTTAGCAAGGGTGGCTATGTTAGAAATACCTTGACAAACATCTTGCTCTGAGAATTTGTGCCGTTGGGAGTGCAGTACACAGACATGGACTTCCTGTCCCGGGAAAACTCCAGTGTGAACTTTTTCTGCATTAGCTTCTTGATAATCTGGGTAGGGAATGAGAAAGATGAAATGAGAGAAAGACAGAGCGGAAAGAGAGAAAGGATGAGAGACAATAAAGCTGTCGTTCGCAGCTGTTCTCTAGGGCTAACTGCACTGTTTGTATTGCAGTCACCGGTCAAGTCCAGTTGGTTAGAGAGGAACGCACACACACACACAATTTAATAATAGCTATTATTAAATAATAAGCTATTATTATTTTTTTTAATAGCTTTAATATTATAGCATTTTCTTTGAATGAATTAGGAGACGTGTTCTTGAACAGCGTTGCAGCGTTCTGACAGTTTGGCAGTTAACTGTGTCCCTTTAGTTTAAGAAATCTGTCAAATTCAACTACATTCAAACACAGTCACTACAGTCTTCAAAGCACTGTTATTGTGACAAAATGAGTCACAGACAATTATTGAAAGGCTTTAAATCACCTGTTGTGAGCGATGTTGCTATTATTATGCGTAATCTGTTTGTGCAAACAGACATTTGTCATTTCAAATGACTGTCAAATAGGTAATAGTTATTCATCCTATTTGTTTAATATCTGTCTCGGTGGCCGGCTTGCTGTTCAGACAACCCATTGACTAGCTGATTTAAAAATATACTTGATTTTGTACATCCCTAGTTGGTTTAAAACTGGCCTGTGTCATGACCTGATCCTCTTGTCCTCATCATTTCCTGTCATCCCACCATTTTCATTACCAACAACCATTTCAAAAATAAAATATTGATCAGATATTTATGAGCACACGTTCTAAATTTCTCTGATGTAAAGGTATCATTTTGCCACTAGGTGGAAACCATCACCAGTAAATTAGGATTGAGAGTATTTATGGTCCAATGTACATCACGCTCTGTCTGTTTTGCTGCTACTTTCTGTGACTCTCTCTGTTTATTAGGATGTAAGAGATGCTTGGTGACCAGATAGATGTTTAAATAAGATGTATGCAGGAGAGACCAGTGTGTTCTCTGAACACAGTTAAAATCAGAATGTCCTCAACTCCTCTGAGAATAACATGACATCATCCCTCAACAGCTTTATGAAAAACAAATAATTTGCCTTCCCATGCATGCAACCATCCATGCACCCATCTGTCAACTTTGAAAATTTGCCATCAATGAAGATTGAGAGAAGAAATGAAGTCACTTTGTTTCCCATCAACCAGCGAAGGCTTGAATCAGGGTAAAGTTTAGCTAACCTCTTGGTAAACTCGTCTGCTAATCTAAATATTATGCTTTGCCTCTGGGAGTCTGTGTCACTTCTTATTTTTAAACAAGGATTTTGAGGTCAACAGAACGAAAGACACTAATGCGGTCATTCACTTTTAACAGTGGAAGATGTTTCCTGTGAGGGGTCAAGACCAGTCTGCTGTTCCCAGTTAACTGTCTTCCCTTCTCCCCCCTGCAGTAAAATAAATATTTCCACTGATCTTCATCTCATACCAGTGTGCAACATACTATATTCCTCATCTGTTCTTAACATCCACTTTAATAAGGAAAAATACTGAATGTGTTTTTAATGCACACTCTGATTTACTTTTCACATGCATCATTAACAAACCTTTCCCTTCACAGAAAAGCATATGAAGACCTTTCATATCTTTTCACTCATTTCAAATATTCTGCCTTGCTGTCACGCACCACTGGCCAAACATTAACATCTCTCACATTTCTCTTCAAAGCCTCATTTATCCATTTCTCCGTCCATCTTTCATCAGAAATTCTTCAACAATGTTCTCCTATATCCAGCCCCATCCCGCACAACATCCCCCCGCCGCCCCCTTACCAAGTTGCACGCTGAAGCTCTGTCCACTTTGCTGAGTCCGGAGAGGTCGGTTTTAAACACGTTCATCTTCTCCACCAGGGTCGTGAGGGCAGTTTCCGTGGCCTCGCCCACTTTCTCGTACACTCCCTTGGCCTGTGGAACAGCATTATCACAAAGGTCTGTAAACATTCAAATTTTCATCTGCGCAAAGCATTCAAGCATCTATATAAGCCTGCAGCCATACACTTATTGTGCACTTTAAATGTCACAGGAAAGCAACAGACCACCTACTAACACCAGCATTTGGTCCCATAGAAGTAAATATCTCAATATATAGCAGATCACCTTCATGGGGCTCAGGTAACATTGTGAGTGTTTGTCATGAATTCATCCTCACATAACGACTCTTTTAAGTTTCTACAGCTGTTCACGTCCAGAGTGAACAGAGTATTAATGTGTCCAGAGAATAGTTCTCTGTTGCTTTACCATATATGTTGTATATGTGTATATATATATATATATATATATATATATACACACACACGGAGATAAAAATTCAGATATATGTCTGGCTACATTTAACATACAGTATTATTACTCTGGTTTTATTCTTTAACTCTTAACAAAACTCAGGGCGCCTTCAGCAACAAAGTGAGCTGTAAAATGCATCTTCTGCTTGTCCTGACTTGCACTGTCCTTTACCCTACCTGACACGCATGATATTACGCAACACAGTTACCATGATACCATGACAGTGGCACTGAAGTGAGAAATGCAAGCCAACGCGCAAACAAGCACATCAAAGAGCTCGCCGTTCCTGAAGAACAGCAGGTGAATAGTTGAACACGGACTCGACAACAGTCTCTTTGGTAAATTTAAAAGGGTAAATATGGTATTGGAGAGCTGGATGCAGTAGTCATAAACAGATCCACATGCACTGCTGACCTCATTGTAGTCCAGCGAGGAGTCGTTGCACAGGGAACAGATGGTGGCCAGTTCCACTAGACCATCATATTCTCCACACTGCACTGGCCGTTCAGCTTTCAGCCTGAGGTAGAGAGTTAATATAAGACAGATACAAACTAAACACATACAAACTAAGTTTCAAGAAGTAGTGTTGATTTATTTAGAGGGGAAAGGGAAATAAGATGTTTTGGGAAGGATCACAAGCTCTGAGTGTGAGTGTGTGTGCTTACACTTGTCCCTCTGGAGCATAGGTTGAACCTGTGATGGTGAACTCATGCAGGGAGCAGCTGGTGTCATCAGCCTTATTAATCACAAACATCTAACAGAGACAGAAGGGGGAAAGGGATGGCGACAAGATTCAGTCTCCAGATAAATAACTTTTGCACTCAAAAAAGCAATTTCTACACTAGCAATTTCTACATTTCTAAAGCTAAGCCTAAGCAGGAACAAATAATATTCACTATAGAAACTTCATAACTCCTCCAGGGCATAACGATTTTCAGGTTTTCCATGCCTGTGGGAAACCCTGGCACACAGAGTTTGAACCTCAGTTTATCAATCAAAAAAGGTTATTGTGTATATTATGTAAGCTGAAACTATAAAAATGAACACTAGGCAAAGTTTAAAGAGAATAAAAGCTGTGTTCTCAAAGGCATCTGAAAATAGTTACAATAAAAAAACGTTGCAAACAAATAACAGACAGTTCTGACTCCACCCAATCAGCTCTGGGGTTTCCCTCACCCCCCAGCCAATCAGAGAAAGGGCAATGATGTCATAATGAACTGGCAGTTCCTGGGTTTAGTGGCCTGGCATGAGCTCTTCCCTGTCTGAACCAATACACTGTAAACAACTGCCAACAGACGACACTCACTACAATAAACTAAACCACCTTCCCCCAAAATGTCTGCTCATGTTTCTCTTGACCGAATGAAAACAGATGAGGTCAAATAATCATTTTTCCCATGTTTTGGCTAAAAGTTTCCCAGCTTAATTATAATGACTTTCAGTTATTGTACCGTCGTGTTGTTGGTACTATATTGTTCTTGTTGTTTGCACCGTGCTCACATCCAAGCCAAATTTTACTGTATTTCTGAAGAAGTAAACAAAGTGATTCTGATTCCTACAATAAACAAAAAATGTTCCTGACACATTAGACAACTTGCCTAAACTCATAACACACTGTTTCAGTGACATGTTGGGGAGTTTTTGCTATGACATTCATCTCATTGAAATAAGCAGAAGCAGTGACAGCCCTGGGCGAGTTTCAGCAGACAGAAGAGGAAACTTATTTCCTCACTGTCCCCTTTCCATAGCATGCGGGTGTAAGGGCGGATGAAACAGGTGGATGGTGGAATGGAGCTGATAAAAGAAAATCTGACAACAAGCATTGATTGCAGTCCTCACCCCGCACAGATGACAGGTTTAAAATGGAGCTGTATGTGGTGCGAACGATAGAGTGAAAACAAATCCAGATCTTGTGGGGTGTTGTAATGTTTACTGTGTATGCTGATGTTTTATCACAATAAGCGTGTTGGCACCTTAAAAGCCACTGCAGTTAGGCTACTGTAAAACACACACAGAAACACGTTTACTTAGCTATCTAAATAGAAATATAACATACTTTTAGGTACAGCTTATTAGAATTACTATACACTAACGAAACAATTTTGGAATTTAAAAATACCGTTTACTTTATTTACATCGCCATACAAATAAGAACATAACTAAGGTCCCCAAAAGGAAATGTTGTTTTGGGATTCACATCTAGGGCTCACATCTAAGGACAAAAATGTCTCTTGAGGATTGCACAGACAAACACACTTTAAAACACAAACACAGATCCCCAAAGCAGATTCTTATCTACATTAGCATCTGGTTCCATAATAAAGCATCTAAACTTAGAAATTGCTAGAACAACCCATGCCAAGCAACAATGCATACTTACTTATAAACTTATAAAACACAGAAAGAAACAGGTGGAAAACAATCTCTCTTGGCTCAGCTTCACTCAGAGCAAGATTCAATTAAAAGCGTCTGATTAAAGAATTAATGAAGCAGTTAAGCAGTAAAACTTTCTGTGCTCCTCGGGACTCCTTCTTCCTGTTTTAAACAGATGCACATACACACAACTTCTTTGTGGAAAACACAAAGTGAGCTGCAGGCTGCGGCAATCAGAGGGCAGGATCATGCCCCAAACCCCTTCAAATAAATGGATTATTGAGTAAGCTTGCTCTGCGGGAAAGAACAGTCTCTCAGGCAAAAAACACGCCTTTATAAAGTAATGACCACATTACCACAGTAACTACTGGTACGCAGTGCCATTTTTCTACATCTAATGCTGTGCACAAGTACCAGCTCAGAGAACTTTTTCCTTATAAAGCTATGCTGTCAACTGCATAAAATACCAAGTAATTATTTGGGATGTATTTTGGGACCATTACGTCATGAAACAAGATGTCTTCTTGAAGTGTTTGGATAGTAGACTAGCTTTTCCTAACCACAAATGTAAGAGTCAGTTTGTTTATTGGAGAACATTATTCTGGTGCTCTGCTTTTCTGGTCCCCAATGGGAATCTGTGCCGCTCAATTTCCGCCGTCACACCATGCAAACAGACATTGTCAACTAGCATCAAGGAGTATAATTAGACCCAGTTGCTTGCTCTGTATTGTGACCTCAGGATACTGGGCTCTCATTATCATTTATAAAAAAAATACTGTTGTAACATGAATGTTTAATTACATGTTATGTTTATTGGCCTGCTCAAATAATTCCACAGTAAGCTTAACAGATTTGATACATTCTTTGGTCACCACAAATATTATAAAGAGAAATCTATGCATAATAACTGTGACCCTGAACAGATGTATTTCTTATGGATATACTGTATGGATGTGTAGCGAAGCCCTTCAATAGAGTGAACTGCAGAAACTCAACAAATGAACAGACTAGTAAGTTTTTAAAGCATGAAATTTCATTTTTGGGTGAGGGCTGTTGCTAGCCTTCTTTATTATTTATTTATATTTATTCATTTGAAAACCAGCTCAACACCAAAACCTCCAACCATTCTATCATTTGGCAGACATGGAATTATGTTGCTATTTGTTGTCATAGCAACAGATACCAAGAAACAGGGCAGCATGCAGTGATATGCAATGATGAGCTTCCGATAAGGACGTGTGTGCGTGTGTTTCAGAAGGGGCAAAAGTGGAAAAGGATTTTAGACACCCATTTTCCTCCTGATTTAGCCACTTAGTGACTTCCGCATTAGCAACAGTGTCACCTGGATGTTGTCCAGACCCGACAGGGCACGTAGTGAAAAGCTGATTGGCTGAGGTCATCCTGGACATCACTGTAAGGTAGTAATAGCACTAATTCCACACACAGGATAAGCGTATCGTCTGCTCTTAAAAAAACCTATCGGCGTAACATGGGTTTAGTAATTAATGTGGTGAGGCAGAGCGGGTTAAACATCATGCAGAATCAGGCCTCCAATCATTTCCACAAGCTGAATTTTAAAACTTGTATTTCATTTAGTAGTTTTTTAGATGATGAATTTTGCCACTTTCCTTCAGGATGAGATTGACACTGTTACCTGCTTCTCTAGTTGTCTAAAACACTGGCAAAGAATACCAACACATAACTCTGCTCAGTGTAATTCAAAATGCTTTCAAGCTGCAGCAGATGCGTGTAAGAACATAAGCAGCAATAGAAGGGATAAAGAACAACGACAAAAATGAAGGAAATTAGGGGTGGGTGGGAATCCCTTGCTGAATGACCATGGGATGATTGCGAATGTTAGAAAGAACAAAGGTTAACAGACACAAAGCCTGGGCTGGACAACGGTCTTGCTTTCTAGTAACAATATCAAAACATCCTTAAAATAAAATACACGCATCTTTTGGGAAAACTGTTGATTTTTTTCACTTTTTTAAGCATTATTCAGACTAAACCTACTAAGGTAACATTTCAAAATTTGTAAAATATGTTAAGTATTTTCTCCAAGTACATTAGTGTGACCTACAATTAACCACAACTAGTCTGCCCACTGTAACCTTGTCAACCAGACAGAGGTGAGGTCTGTGTACCCACCTGCACTTTACTGTAACGACCATATATAGCCAAAGTACACCTACAAAAATACCAAAGGAGTGGAAGGAGACAGACCAATCACAGAGCATGAATCAGAAAGATCATAATGCTTA
>JAZGTI010002926.1:0-16407 GCA_036877585.1 Botia kubotai
ATGCACTGCTTCCTTCTGATTGGATGGTTCGTGAAGAAGCCACGCTGGCATGGTTTATCTCTGCCGTTTACTTGTTTTCATTTTGCCCGGGGGCTGCTGCCAGCGCCGGGAGCGTCTCTTTTGCAGTGTGACAGCTCCATCTCAAGGGGTAAGGCTCCTGTGCAACAGCAGCGCATCAAAACGAATAAAGCCTGCGCCACTTAAGAGAAATCTGTTATCAGTACCGGCGTCAAACATGTGATGCAAGCGCGCACACAGCAATCTACCACCGTCTGCATCTTACCTGGCTCTCTGCCGGTCTGTCTTGCATTTCAGCATCATAATTACAGATTTTGCAGAGTACAGAATTTCTAAAGATGGACACCTGCCTTAAAAACTATCGTTCTTCTGCCCTCTCTTCTGTCCTCTCTTTTCCAATCCAAAGCAGGAAACTTGTGTTTCTGCTGATCCCCTAGCCAAAAGCTAACAGCAACACAAGCCTGTTGTACGTCAAATGAAACTGTCACCCTGGGCAACATGTGGCACTGAAGCTTTTATTCTGTCTCACATATCCTGACACTTAACATTATTCTCTTCCTGCCTGATAACCAGATTACAGTACGGCACGTCTCCCCAGAGCCACAGAGATCATTAGTGCAAACTCACAACCTATTTTCAACCGATGGGCGTTTTCATGTACAGCTGCCAATCAAAGTCTGTGGAAAGATGTAAATGAGGGCGGGCCCGGCAGTAATGCAGTTATGGTTATGCATGTGTGCCTGTGAGTGGACGCATATTCCCTGCAGTATGAGTCTGCTTTGAATGCGTGCTCTGCAGAATGGCAGGTGAAGGCAGTTATGGTAGCATGACTGGATTACGAGCTGTCGTCTGCTGTTCTCAGGTCTCTGAGTGGGATGAATGCTGGAGTTTACAGTGTTAGGTGTGTGAGAAGCAAACAGAACGTGGTTTAGTCTACGCAAACTTGTGGTTCTTCAAACTGAAAGGGTGACGGAAAACGACCCAACCAGTTAAGAGCTGGAAAGGCCGGTGGAGTTGTGATGTGTTACTTAACTAGTAACTAGTTAAACTAGTAAAAGATTGCAAGTAGCTTTATTGTCTTTTTGCTGATAATTTTGCTCTGATATCTTCAAGCAGTTTTCATTATTTACATTAAGTTAATAATAATAACAAACTTTCTAATCACCAACTCAAAACATCAATATAGCAAATCTACTTACAAAAGATGACCAAAAAGAAAATTAAGAAATGAATCTTCATTATATCTTACATAGCTTCCAAATCATCCACAACTGTACACACAGCCCTGTTGTTCATTTACTCTTGATAATGATTTTTAATTTGTATGTTTATATGCGTTTGAGCTTTTGTACTGTATGCACAGCAGTAAGTGAAATTGGCCCTTACATCATCATAAAATATAATCAAACTTTATTACATTTATTACACTATATACAAAAGTATTGCCTGTGTTTTCATATTGAATCATGTTGTTATTTAGACAGATTGCTGGTTGAGGAAAAATCCACAGAATTAAAGCGGTTCGGCTAGTGAATATTTATATGCGTTTCTGTTATGTTATGTTAATGTCCTTCATGCTGTCATCTGCAGATGGGGGTCTCAAAGAGCAGCACATTTTCCACTGACCTCAGTGCTCTCCATGATGACCGTAAATAAACTTCTCTGTTTACTGTCACTCAGCAAGCAAGAGAGAAATGACTGAGAGAATTTGCCATCACGACTCCAGAAGCTGATGAATGCACCACAGGTCAATAGCTCAGCAAATCACCAGCAACATTTATCAGATTGCTTGACTTTATTTCTTTTTTGTTTTCCTGTCTTTTGCTTCCAGAGTTTTCCTTCATTCTGCCCAACATCTCCTTCCCCTCAGCGTCTAAAACTGAGGTTTTTGTTGCACGGCACAAGGTTGATAGATCAATCCATCAAAAAATTCTTTGCCATGAAACTCAATCAGGAAAGGTCATGTCGCCGGGAAAAGAACAGATTCAATTAGCATTGAATTAGACATGGAAAGTGAGCTGTCAAAACCATCACCGAGCTCAGCACAATTAGAATATGTTAATTACGCATTTCATTAAGGGCCCGGGCGCTCGCTGAATGTGTGATGAACTGTCACTGGTGTAGGCAGCCGAGAAATGCACGATTGCCAGGCACAACTTTCTCTGTGTGACACCTTCATTAACATCAGCTGCTCTGATCAGACTTCCTGTATCAGTGGACGTCTCAGGCCACTGCACTGGGTTTGTTTCAGACACTTAAATCACGACACCCCATACTACACCTCGCGACCTGTAGATCTTTCCTTTGATTTCTTTAGCACACTTTCGTGCTGATGCTGTGGTTTAGAGATGTGATCTCAGGCTTCACGTGTCATTTAGATGCATTCATACTAACAGCTGGGATCGAACCCATGACCTTTGGCGTTGTTACCGCTATGCTTTAACCACTGAGTTACAGGAAAGCACAGGAAAGAAAATAGTAGTAAACAGCATTTTGCTGCCTTTAAAGATTTGAACATTTTGACTAAATATCATCTACAGGAAACAGCCAATCAGAAGAGAGATACTGAGGTCTCCGTCTGTTGCTAATGTATCCGTTGGCCTGAGGATGAACCCGCATGTCATGTGACATGATTTACACTAAACACTGCTGACTCTTTACAATGATAAATCTGTGTTTCTGCTCAGAGCCGTTCCTGACACATAATCTTTCTCTTTAAACGCTCATATAGAGATAATAGAACATAACAGAATGTTCCATTGATTTAGCTGTTTATTTCACTGTCAGCTATGCCCCCCTTCCTGTCTGCTTTTAAAAACGGTAACTTATTCTTACTGTATGAAATATTTCCTGCTGTGTTCTGTTTTACTGTACATACAGTTCCAACAGTTATGATAATTATGTCGCATAAGATTAAATGATTACCATATTTATATACTTTATTCCTTTTGTGGTGTTTTTGGGAAATATCAAAATGATGCCACAAATAACAGTATTAGCATACATTTCCTCAGGGTAATTTGCCAGCAATGATCATTGTCACGATTATTAAGGCTGTTATAAATCTTTATATAAATCTTTATCCTCATCATCATCATCCATAAAAGCGAGCACGAGTCTTTACTGTCACGCGTGGTTCAAGAAATCCAGCACCTCATTTACACATTCCCTCTGTAGGGCGCACGCGAGGAGGGCGCTACCTCTACGGCCTGCTAAATCGAAATAATGTGAGGAAAGATGTGTTGAAGTGGTGTTTAACTTATCTGTGTGAGACGAAGCTCTATAGATATGTCCACCCTGTTGCCATGTGATCAGCACAGTAACAGGGTTGACGGTGGTCTTGTGAGACTACTGTGACATTTGGGACTTTGGTCATGTTTATTTTTGTTTGTGCGCTCGTGCCCTCGTGCACGCTCTTCCTGTGAAATTGTTTTGAAGCATTTACACCATTTTAATCCTCTTAAATGTCATCATTTGTATTATTCGCAGTGGATGATGTCAAACATCAGCCCGTCCTACAGTCATCACGCTGACAGGGTGTGAGGTTTCTTTTTATAACGACGAACTAATAAATCCACTGCGAAATCAAATGAAGCACTTTAGGAGTGCTTGCATCACACAGACACAATGTACGTCAACTCGCATTTGCAAACCTGTCATCAATCTGTTATTAGACATGATGAAACGCTAATAAACGGCGCTCGCGCATGCCGTGAAGCGCCGCGCTCTGATGCTGACGAGCAGTAATGAGCGAAATGTGCTGCTTAAATACACAGAAAATATTCTGTTTCTGTCTCACTTTGTATTCTCTGACGAGTATGTATTCTCTGCATCATAAACAATATGAGAACATACAGTAAATGAGTCAGTGAGCTTGTCAGGGTAACGTGACTGCTCAGGAAACGGTTTTGAGATTTGTAAGTCATCAAAACTGATACTGCTTCTAAAAGGTTTGTAAATCTGATGTGATCTGTTGTATTTCTATTATTTCTATTTAAAATCCTGGGAAGATTCAAGTGTTCCTGTAGCTCATCTGATAACAAAGGTCATGGGTTCGATTCTCAGGGAACACATGCACTGATATAATGTAGAGCTTGAATACACTGTGAGTGGCTTGGGATTAAAGCGTCTGTCAAATGCAGAAATGTAAAGAGTTTTTCTAGGTGGATGAACTTCTGTAATTCTTGCGAGATGATTCATCAGTAATCTTCAACTATTTTAACCGAGTTTACAAATTACGTTTTAATTTGCATATGTATCTGCAAAAAGTTAGTTTCAGCTTTTAGGATGACCTCAAATCAAACAAACACAAACTAAAAGCCACGAAACAATTTCTAGTTTTTATGTGTTGCGTTCTTTGAAGCTGCTAGTGCATTTCTTTAACATTTTAACGGCAGATGGTTCGTCTGAAAATCTGCTGAGTGTGTGAAATCTCACTTTATAAACGTTTCAGGTAAAGAAACTCTTTAAATGGAACAGCCCTCCATCAAACTGCAAACCTCAGACCAGCACTGAACGTTGTCAGTTTTCTGTTTTCCCCCCATCAAGCTCAGCTTGTTGTTGTTATCTTTAAATATTAATTCTGTTTCATTTCTGCGTTTGACGTTGGGTTGACGCCCAGTTAGCTGCGTTGACTCCCAGTTAGCTATTTCTAGTAAAGCTGACATATTGTGTCTTTTAAAGGGGAAAGACAGAAATTAAACGTGGTCAATAAAATGTGAGTGCTGCTCACCTGTGCAGAAATCACTGTGAATGGAGTTTCTGATGTAATTGTCAGGGTGTTGCTGTGTGGTTGGTAACGTGCTGCAATGTGATTGCTTTGGTGTTACTAAGCGGTTGCTAGGGTGTTACTAAGTGGTTGCTAGGGAGTTCTTTACTGGGCCAAGTTACTGTAAATAAACTCGCCCCAAATGTCTGTAATATTTTGTCCCAACATATAGCTTAGATTTCCTCTTCAATGTGAGTTTGTGTTTTTTTTTTTTACATTTTATTATCTGCCACGTGACAATTGTAAGACTGAACTGTTAAAAAATACTGTTAAAATAAAAGTAACAGCATGTTCCCCACAAAAACAGAAAACATGATTTAAGGTACATGTAGTAGAAATGAATAAGCGATTGAGCACCTAAATGTAATGCACATGTAATGACTCCCTAACCGTGTGCTTTTGTCACTACCAACAACGTCTGATGAAAATAGTTTCATAGATTCAACTCTGGGCATTTTTGTTGCCCTATTTTTAGATATATTTATGTAGAACTATTTGTGTTTGTTTTTTAATGTTACATTACCAACACAGTGTTTAGGTTGGTTTAATTTTTGATCGTCTTTCAGTCATCATTCTGTGTATATGATCTCATCACCACCCCTCACCCCACTGTATTAGCCGCCGGACAGCACATGTTGTGGTAATGATTTGTGAATAAGTGTTTTGGTTACGAGTGGTTTTATCACTGCTGACAGTGGATAAATGAAACAGTTATGTGTTTCAGCCTCCGGTCACTGTTGTCTGTACATCTCAATCTGTTTTGACAGTCTTGTCTGTTGCCGTGTGTGTATGTGAACTGATATGTGCATGAATTAGCATGTGTGCCAACTGTACAGAAACATGCAGCCAGGCGGATCTGTGTGAAGCTGTCAGACCGGCAGTCCTCAGGTTATCTGTCATCCACAGAGATATGAATTGATATGAATTCTACACTCTACTGGAGAAACAAACACTCAAATGACATGAATAGTACAGTGTTATAAAACGAATGTGGATAGCTAATTAGTTTTAGAAAATTCAAGTTCCCTTGACTTGTGATGCAGATTTTAGTATCCTGGAGAATCTTAGCAGTTTGAGATGTTGTTGAGATGTCTTCAAACGACATATTTAAGACAGAAAGCATAAAATCAACATTCACAAAACAAAATTAGCTTCCCTTCTCAGTGCATGTTATGTATTCTTTATTTTTAGTATTGTTGGGTTTATGCAGTAATATTGATTTCTTTTAATGTATAATATTTAGTACTTTATAATAAACAATTATTTATTGATTTTCCAGGGTAAAATCTCAGTCCTGAAGCAAAACCAGTTAACCAGCTCAGAAGGGTTTGTGATCTTGTTGAGAAACAGTTGACGTTTCAGGTTAAACCATGTGACCATTTTAACCTGCCTGTTAGATTCCCAAACTGTACAAATGTTTCAACACAAGTCATTTCCCAAACATTTCACTCCAGGGTTTTCCATTATTTTGCTGTTCATTTGACATGTGACACTCGCTGACATTTTTTGCACACAAATTTGAGTTTATTGTCAGTACAGTTAGTGCACTTAAAATGTTTTATTTCAGTGTGGTTTAAAATCAGTGCCTGAACGCACACGACTCTCTTCCACTGCTGTGATTAATTAGACAGACGACTGACGCATCTCATGTGACAGGCTGATCCATGCGGGCCTGGAGAGGACGCTACAAACACATCTGCTGAATTCAGAGGAAGGTTTTATGTTCTCTGATAAACCTTCTTTCTAAATGATTAAGACTTTAAATGACAGAATTCAGAGGTCCAAAAGCATTCAGAGATGTGGAAGACAACCACAGTATCTCAATCCACTCTCTAGTGTGGTAGTACAACACCTCAGTCAGAAATTGGTCCTGTGCATTAAATTGTTAATGAATTTGTGTTCACACTGCGCTTATTAACATCATAGGGAACTATGATCAAGAATGAGACGCCTCCAGAAGTTCAAAGCAAATATTTATCAGGACAATAACGTAATGTCTGTTTATTTGCTCAACGCTTTTTTTAGCATGGCGTTTTTATTTTTTTCAATTTCTTTCCCTGCCATCCTGCATAAGCATAGAGGATGCCATAAATTAATAATGTGCTTGTTCAAACGCATGATTGTGTATCAGATTCCAGCTCTCCTGTAATGTGGCAATAAATCTCAAATGACTTTGAATTATTGTTCAAATTAATATTGGAAACAGCTAATTTCCTTCCCCTGATTACGCTAAAGTGTGCAGTCCCCTAATGTGAATCTCTGACATTAGCTGCTACCTCACAAACCATTTCAGATGTCCCCCGTCACATGTGCCCGTCCTGTGGCAGGGTCATTTCAAAATGTCTCCATTAACTGCAAAGGCTAAATGACTCTGTTGCGCGTTACTGCGCGCTTCCATTTGACGAGACTTGATTTGACTTGAGAGGCGCACTCTCAATTTTAATTAAGAAACACAAATGACCGGAATATTGTGCTCGTTTTGTCATATTGTTCATATCTTAAATTATCCTTGGGCTTCCATTTACAGGAAGTTGGTATTCTGAATCATAATGGCTCAGTGGAGGGAATCAAGAATCCATCGGTGAGACAAGACGCTCAATAATTTATGGTTTTAATCTGTGCACTGAGGTGTGAGCGCTGTGGCTGTAATTATAAATGCAAGGAAGAATTATTGTAGAATACTTTATAACTGTATTACGAGTCATCTGATGACAGATCGTGATCACCTGCACGTTTTCAACACAGAAGGCACGTGGTGTCAGGATGCACAAATCACCAGCTGCTTTCATTTACAAACGTCAGTTTCCTGTTGTAAAACAGACAT
Organism: Botia kubotai; assembly: GCA_036877585.1. Taxonomy (NCBI): domain Eukaryota; kingdom Metazoa; phylum Chordata; class Actinopteri; order Cypriniformes; family Botiidae; genus Botia; species Botia kubotai. Next base: position 7,611 of record JAZGTI010002926.1, read on the forward strand.
GATGCGAGCGGTTATTGGTTGAAAAATAAGGAAATTGAATTGTTTAGCGTTTGAAGAACACATAGTTTGGGGTTATTTTGGTGCAAGAGAAACGAATGGTGAGGTGTTGTGTAGCGCATATACGCCATATGCAGTGAAACTAGCTTTTCAGTCTTTAGTTCAAATCTAGATCAACAACTAGACAACTGACAACTGTTTGAAATAAATTGTAATAAATAAACTGTTTTAAATAAATTTAAATGGCATATTTCTGACAGTAATAGAGGCGTTTGTGGTTACGTTTCATTTATAGGTTTCATGGGAATGGAGAGCGCTGGGATGAGAGCAGCAGAAATGACGCGTGCACGTCTGAAACAGCTCTGTGCCAAACACTGTCACCCTGTTCCAGCCACTGAAAAGAGGAAGTGATCATATATTTAATGTAAGAAATGCTTTTAATGATGGATAAGGGGTGAATGTGATATAACCTGATGACTGCATTCACACATAATCAGATTTTAAGAGTGTTCACAACACAGTTGTGTCTTTCTATTGGGCCTAAAAGAAAACATCACCAAGGTTTAGTTAAGTGTGTTAACATGCGATACCTAATATCAAGGTGACATCATCAGGGTCAAATACACAGTAAAAGTCATCAAAATCATTTCCAAAAAAAACAAGGCTGTGATTATATTCCAGCTTCGTTCCATTCATAATAATAGACTTGAAGACTTAGGAAATGACAGATAGAAAATGTTAATGCTTTATTTGTATTGGTATAAAAGCTGCAGTTTCTTTGTCTCACGGACTTTCCAGTGAGACACAACATTAAATATACATTAATGTGAGATATCCTCGAGTCAAGCCTGTCCAAATCTGTAAGCTCTCACTGAATCTGCACCTAAACGTGATTAAACTTTTATTAAAGTGCTTCTCTGTTCTAGCGTTGCGACACAAACGTTTCACAGAGCAAATAAACTGTACATTTCAGTAAATATTTGTAACGTGTGTCTGAGCACCTGTGTGTTTACACAAAAGCATTATCAGATAAATGCACTGATCAGTTTGTTGTTAAACGTAATAGGTAAAACTTTCCACTATCATATAAATAAATAGTAGTCGTAGCCGGAGCTCTTGCATGCAGACATCAGCGTCTCAAGCAGTACCACATTTCATTACCAGTGGTGCTTTTAAACCGGGCGTAAAGATTACATCAATGTATTCATCTTTTATGATTATTTATTAACTAACAGTATGGAACTTCATTCCATTCCAGTCAGTGCGTCCGTTCATTTCTTAACATGATGAAATGTCGATTCTGAAACTGAAATTTAAGCATTTAACATAATGCTACTTGAAACATTGGGGGCTTGAAACAAGGACAAACAAAAAAAACTAGACAATTGACCTGTGTTTTATAAACGCAGAGCAATGACAGTTATCAACAAGATCAGAAAATCATGACATTTACTCTTTGTCCATTTCAACAAACTGCGAATGATTCTCGGGGGATTTACTGTGAGTTTTACTCAAATGAAGTTTGACTGCATGATTGCTGGCAAATGTCCGACAGCAAAGCTTGCATTTGAACTTTGAGTCCGTTTCTTCCTCTGTGATCTGCGAGTTCGTCAGCCGGACATTGAGAGCTTTTGAAAGTTCACGTTCTTTTACTTTGGTTTGGTGTTCTATGGGCAGTTTGTTCATATCCTTGATCTGAAAGCCCAGATGTTTCTCAAGGTGGGATATAAAAGCAGAGGGTGTATTGAATTGTGAAGCACAATCATTGCAGTAGAAGACTGGATGACCAGTATCCATGTTCTTTAAAAATTTGGTCCCTCCCGTTTTTCTGAGTTGGTACTTTACATTGGCCAGCCAGTGGCTGATGGTGGTCATGGAAAGCCCGGTGAACTTTGAGATGTGCATCCTTTCCTGAGGACCAAGATCTGAGAGGAGATACTTGCCCTCAGAAGTCTGAAAAAGGCTGGAGGCGAACTGGGCCTGAAGAATAAGCAGATGCTGGGGATTCCAGTTGGACTGACGGCCTTTACGCTTGTGAACCAAGTACACCTCACTGGACACGTCTTCGAATCGTGGCACGTCGGTCTCCAGCTTCATGACAGGCACTCTCGATGGTACCGAGGGCTTTGGTGTTGTGGCTTTTGGAAGAACTTTCACCATATCTGCAATGTCAGAGAGTGCATGTTTCTGAGGCACTGGAGTGCTGGGCTGCAATGAGAGTGAGGAGTTTGTTTTGTTGTGTTTGTTTTTTGTCAAGTCTATTGGCTGGTCGTCAGTTGTGTACATGAAACTTTTGCTAGTCCTGATGGCAGCAGCTGTTGAGAGTGCTGTTACTGGTTTCTCTAAACCTCCACTCAGTTTAGTAAATATTGATTGTGTGCGATGGGAAGGGACACTTTCTGGCCTGGACTTTTTTGTTTTACCCAAATGATTTTTCAGAACAGACTGTAGTGCACTTAGAGGGTTTACGCTAGGAACTTCCTGTGAGTCGCTGAAAAGCTCTGAAGAACCGCTGTACCCGTTGCTGGCAGGGGGGCTGGGTGACAGGTTTCCTCTGTCAGAGAGAGCTGGGCTCAACTTCCCTTTGATTGTGTCACTCTCTTCACTTACACAGTCTGCATCCAGCTTTGAAGAGGAAGAGGAGTCGTCCTGACCATCACTGACAATCATGTCATCATTCTCCATCAAATCAAACATACTGCTCTGGCTCTCCTTTCCGTCGGACACACCCTCCCTCTCCTTTCTGATCTCTGAATTATGACGTCCCTGGAAACGTTCAAGTCCGTGAAGTCCCTTGTAGAACTTTTTCTTAGGCGCTGTAGGTCTGTGCCTGTGGTTGAGGCTTGGCTTCAGTTGGATGGGAGGAGAAGGGGAAAACGAGGCGGTGTTGATCACTCCTGAGAGCTGGTATGCTGCGTGAATGCTGGGGTAAGCGCTCCAGCTGGGGGTCCCTGTTTGAGCTTTATTAATTGCTGAAGCCACTGTATTTGCTAAAGACTTCAGAATGTCCCCCCCTCCACCGGACTCTTTCTCTAGGTCCTCTTCTCTCAAATATGGATACTTAAAACTAGCATCGGTCGACTTCTGATCCTCATCCTCTTGTTTGTCATCCTTGTCTCCATTTTCCTCAGCTTTGTCAGGTGACATTTCTCTTGGAGTTACTCTCGCGGGGTCTCCTGATGTGGTGCTCTTTGAAGAAGCCTTTGCTCCCTCAAGGTCATTCACTGTCGGGTCAGCTAACGTCTGCATTTTCTCTATCGCTAGAGGATCCAGGGCTAGCTGTTTGCCTTTCTTGGAAGCTGAATTCGTGACTTTGATGAAGTGTCCAGTGACCATCATGTGAGTGGTGAGCTGTTGAAGAGTGTCATGTGAGCTTCCACATTCCATGCACTTCAAGATCTGAGACTTGCATGTCTCAAACTGCCACGTGTAACTAGCACCATTCTGACAGCTGTAACGGTTGTTGGGAGCATTGGCAAGACCAGGAGATCTTTGCGCCTCTCTGTAACCAGAGGCTCCTGTGGTGGAGTCAGGTGAACAAGGCCTTGTGGTTTCAAATGCACGTTTTCTTGCTGGTGGGAGTAATTTAGAAGTGATTACTGGAATGGGTTCTTTCAAAGGCACTTTCTGGTAATGCTTCGTTTTGATCATGTGGACACTCAGATCCTGCAGGGAGTCGAAAGAGTGGCCGCAGAACATGCACTTTAGCACTTTTTGTGCATCTTTCTTGCCCTCCATGTCTTGAAGGTTCCTCTTGCGGTTCTTGGAAGAGGAGGTGGAGCCAGTGCTTTGCCTGCTGTGGTTGTCATCCTGGTAGTGGCCGCTTTTGTTCATGTGCACTGTCAGCTCCACCAGAGTGTCATAAGCTGCACTGCAGTCTTTACAGCGGAAGCGACTGGCTCCAGTAAAGACCGCGCCGCATGCTTTGCTGCTTTGTCTGTGCAGGTGGACGGAGCTGAACAGATTAGGCTTCGACTTGGGTTTTGGGGACAGTGTTAGCTGCAGGGTTTTGGAAAGCGCGTCCTGGTGCCAGTCAAACTCACTCTTGGTGCTCCCATTGGTGCTGTGACAGTTTGTTTCACTGCCAGTGTTTGCAACCTTCACGTCCAGTCCAGTTTTGGAACAGTAGGAGTCAGAAAGGAAGTTGGCATAGGCAGCCCTCATTTTCTCCAGGCTACTGTGCATGTCATCCTTCAGTTTGGAGGTGTGGCTCTCCGTGCTCTTCTGACTTTCTGATAGTGAGGTTTTAAAGTCAGACAGTCTCTCGCTGCAATCACTCAGGCGGGATTCCAGCTCGACCTCCGGGCTGGACAGGACACTGGCTGGAGAGTTCTGGAGGCTTTCGTTGCTTTTACTGTCTGTCTCTTTGTCGTCTTTGTCCTTGGACGTGGGTCTCTCAGAATTCTCCTCCTCTGCCTGCATGTCGTTGTCGCCCTTCTCTCCTGTGATGGAATCCTGGACACTGGCATTCTCCTCCTGCTCATATGCTGGAAAACAGAAGCAAAAGAGAATCAGCTTCTAAACGTTTGCTCACATGTTATAATATATATACCAGATACAAGCAACCTGACACACTTTTGATGCCTTGAATTTGCAGATTACAGATTAAATACTATTCACCAGATTAAAAATAATTCCCTAAATCTTTTATCACTTCTTAAATCTTACAATATTGTTCAGTTAATAAAACATGTCTAAGTCAGTCGATTATGTCAATCGTCGTGGTTAGGAAAACTCAAGATTATCTATATTTCACAGCCACATAATTTGGACGACACTTTGAATTTCAAAAGCTGTTACGGGCAGGTGTGCTCGGTTAAATATACATGGGACCTAACAGCCCAGACCAGACACTTGCTTTTCATCTGGTTAATATTTCTTTTTGAGCTGGCGATGCTCAATGAGGGGAACTCTGGAATACGATGGCTAAACGTGCAGCACGGTGTAGCCCTCACTGTGTCCTGTGCCTTTACATTCTGAAAATAAGACTGTTTATCAATATTTCAGAGCTGCCTCAAGAGCAAACCTAGAGATGAAGAGAGCCAAGAAATGGATAAAGATGGAGCAGGGATTTCAACTCTCCAAACAAACTCAGAGAATGAGGTCCCTCAAACACGGGCCCTGCTGTGCCTATACGAAAGCTTCTCAATGCGCCATGACATGGCACACTCTGTATATTGCACTTTCTGCTATTTGCACTTCTGATTAGATGCTAAACTGTATTTCGTTACCCTGTATTCATACATGTGTAATGACAATAAAGTAGAATCTAATCTAATCTAATCTAATGACCTTCATCTTCCACCATCAAGATTTTTAAAATGACTGACTCTGACAGTTGGTTGCATACCAGAATGTGTTAATACAGTGTCAGAGAGGAGAATCTTGTTTTATGTATTGAAATGTGTAAATATAATTATACTTTAAAAAGCAAGATGTCTACGAATACAAAGGTCTTTGCGGTGGCGTGTCAGCTGACAGTGGTGTAGTCTTTGCTTCGCTTTATATTACATTTTCTAAGCGTGCAATTTTGTGCAGACTTACAAACAAACCGTTAAATCACGGTGCAGTGCAATATTTTTGAGGACTGGCATGTTTCTGCCTATCTCTCTGTTTATGAGATTTTTACGATAGTTGCTAATGGCGCTTCACGAAAGTATTTACGATCTAAACAAGCACAGTTACCATGACGCCCTGCACCTGGAGGGATCAATCGAGTGCTGTGTGTACTGAGGATGAAAGACAGACGGCTAAATGAGAAATGCATTTGTCCATCACACTGCGTTTCAGTGAACGTATAATACTGTTCAACTTAATAAAACATTACAGCTGCTCTGAGGACAGTCTGATTCAAAGCAATTAAAATGGTCTGATGAATGTGTTTTTACTCTGACATTCTGCCGGATGATCCCACACTTCAAGAAACTCAAAACAAACACCTTCTTATTTTCAAGTATTTTGACTTTAATTTTGGCACTGAAGTGAACCCTCCCAAACGATTTACATATACACAACAAATCAGCTTTGTGCCTAATTAATTAACACTGTATTTTATTTAGACATTCTAAAAACGAGGGTGGCATAACAGAGCACACATTCACTGCACCTAGAGCTTCTGTATATTCGTGCCCTGTTCTTCCAACATCCAGAATAGACATTAATACAACCACATGTTAACCTTCTAGCCCCAAATCTCTCCAAAATCCCCTGGTGACTGGTCACATTTCCTTTCCCTACCCATTTGTACCGCAGAGATTGTTGTCAGCAAGTCTGGTGATCCCTGCCAAGCAGGGGGATTCTGGAGCACGAGATCAAACACAAAAACACTAATCCTCCAGACTGGCCATACACCAATCTTTCCCATAATCCACTGCAGCTGACATGAGGATGCAGCCACACGAGCAGAAATTGTGCAGTTCAGCCCCACCCCTCTACTTCTGTTATTGACGTTTTAGCCAATAGAACAACCGAAGCATAAGCTGATCTTCAACTTATGCTTTGGTTGTCAATGGTTCAAAGTGGACCATTTGTATTAATTTCATAAATATTCAATATACACTAATGATTTTTTAACTTTTAACTGTAATTTTTTTGTACCTCTGTGGCACCTCATTTATTTACATTTATGCATGTGGCAAAGGCTTTAATCCAAAGCGATTTACAGTTCATTCAAGTTATACATTTTGTCAGTGCATGTGCTCCCTGGGAAACGAACCCACAACCTCTGCGTCGCTCAGCTACAGGAACACTTAACCTCTGAAAGAACAGAGGACCGGTTAGCAAACTCATACTGTGCGCTGGAAGGAAATGTGCAGGTGTTTGGCACTTTGCGCTATATGTGAGCAATGAAAACAGCTGCCGGTCCAACTACACTTACAAAATAAGGTGCTGGCACAACTGTGCTAAGATTATACGTCAAACTTCTGTTATCCCTCCAATCTGTGTCACAATAAATGTATATCTTTAGACAGGGATATTCAAAGGTCAAAAAACTAAGGCTGTCCATCATAAATCAGCCACTAAGTGTTTATAACATTAATCCACTGGGAAGAACTCCTGGCATAACACAACAGCAGCTGGATTTCAGAGTACTGTCTGATTCGCAGCCAAATGGCTGCAGAAGAGCGAAGAGAAAACACATGCAAGCTTTTCACATTCAAATCACAGCTGTATACAGTAGCTGTATTATTACCGTTTTTTCTTACAAGTCTGTTCTTATTACTGTAAACATGATCAAAGGCTTAGAACAAAGACGTTTTTAATCATAAAAGAGACAGTGATATATTTCAATTTTTCTCACACAATGATGTCAAACGTTTTTGATGAACTGTATTCTACACCAATGAAAATTTTAAGGAGTTCTTAATTTTACACTTTGACAGATCAAAGTGAGTGCAATCTGTATCGTTTCCTCTGGCATCATCATTTTCATGCACTCGTGTAAAAATGTGCTGGCTCCAAATTTCACGCACCAAAAATGAAGTTATGTGATATTTTTATGGAGTTTAGGAAAGAGTATGATATTAAAAAAGATGAGAGAAAGCAGAGACTTTGAAAATGTAATATACATAAAACAGCATTTCATCTCTGTTCAACCTTTGACTGAACCGGCCGTTTAAATCAACCCTGAACAAGACTACTGACTTTTCATTTCAAATAGGCTTTAAAACGATATATATATAGTTTTTATCATATATATATATATATATGATAAATAATTGATAAAAGGCAAGTAACTATATAAATGTTTATAAGTAGGGTGGAAAAATAAATAAAAACATGTAACATATTACATTATAAACTAAAATGAACTGTTAGGCCGTACATCTATTCAAACACTTGTTGGCCAATTCACGTGTCAATTGGGCAGATGTCAGATTTTACAGGCTGCAGGACACGCCCCTCCCCGTTAAAACCTGCGATTCAAATGTTAGATTCTGGGTTCAAGAACTACTGGGTTAGATCACACGCTTGAACTGCTGCACCGCAGGAAATACAAATGAAATCGCTCCGAAAGTCAGTCACACATATTCTCCACTAACACAGCAGGGCCAACAGTAATAACAGTTAAAAATGTGAAACATTTCAGTTTTCCTGGTGGACGTGTCTTTTAGCGCGCCACTGCAGTAATAATCTTCCCTTTGAGACGCGTGCGCTTCTGTTGGGGTAAATCTGTCAGTCAGTATTCAGTCAGGGATGTGATGTGCATTAGTTCAGAGTCACTATGAACTAACGAAACATTCAGGCAGTCCTTGTGAAAAAACTTTTCCTGTCACTATCTAATTTTCCGTGCCACTGAATTGTTTTCATTCCAGCGGCAGCTTTCCCGCCCGTCGTTCACCGGCTAATGCTAATATCTCTAGCAGCACATCATCAAACATTCACTGCTGTAGCAGTAACATTTCTATCATTGATGGGCTGGTGAAGTGCCCGCTGGCTGGCAGGAGTTAGCCCAGACAACAGCTGGAACATGTTCGGCCCTTTGTGGATACGCAAAAGGTAACGCTAGCATCGTGGGAGAGGCTGTAATTCTGAGGCCTTGTTGACAGGTCACTTTCTCCACTGATCTCCTCACAGCTACAGTTTTTGCCACGCGCAGATCGATAACTCTTTTTACTGCTCATTGATCGTCTAGCAGCAGGAGAGACGTAAGCAGAGGCTGTTATGACATTTCTAGATTTCCAGCTGTCCTTGGGACAATCAATTACACGTGCATGGCAATCAAAACCTCTGCGAAATAAACCGTCTCCATGACATTTTCATCTGCTGGATTTATGCCACGCTTTAAAAAGAGAGAGAC
>JAZGTI010002926.1:16450-33634 GCA_036877585.1 Botia kubotai
ACAAGGGAAAGGCTTTTTTGTGTCCCATATGAACCGGCTGCACACACACTCGTGTGCTAATGAAGCAGTTCATGCTAGCGCTCTAATCTCTGCTGCAGTCAGCATAACACAGGCAGGCCTCTGTCAGACACACTGCTTTGGCTTCTGATTTTTGTCATAAGTTATGACAACATTATGTTAACCTTTACAAAGATCTAAATTTACATTGACCAGAGGTGAGAAATACCAGATTTCAATATCAAATACAAAAACATGTTAATCATCAACTGTTTGGCCTCGACGAGAAATTAAGAAAGATTTATATACAAATATATAAAAAAGAGAGTCAAGTCAAGACTGCCCTTTCAGTCATATTTTTAAATATAATATATCATATAATATACATTAATAAAATGAATAATTGTACAATTTAAATTATTATCATAATTATAACATATTAAAAATAAGTCTACACGTCTTAAAAATCTCCTCAACTGAATACTTTCAGATGTCTTTCAGATATCGATATAGTTTAATAAGCAATAATCTGGTTTTGGTTTGTTGAATAGATCTAAATCTATTCATCTGTCAGTATAACAGTAAAGGGTTGTTTGCATGCTCTGGACGCATTAACTGCACCACACACACCTCTTCCTGTTGTAAACGTGGCAGAGGAGAGATGCGTGTTTCTGTATGCATGATGGAGATCTGAGCGCATTACTTCCTTGACTAAACATGAGCCATTCATGCACACAAATGCCTCGCTTTCATATCACAGGGCATTAAACATTTAATGCTGTAATACAATCAAACAGAGGTTCACAATTCAGGCGGGACACGAGGAGAGTTGCAGCGACATGCATGACTGTGGAATCAGTTTGAAGCTCTGTCAGAAACTTGGATTCAGATAGTTACTGTGTTCAAATCCTCATAGTTCAAATAGTTACTGTGTTGTGAATCAAATCCTCTCTGAAAAAAACTCTCTGAAAACGCTTTGAAAAGGTCAGAAAAACACAAAGATGAAGAATGGTAAAAAAACAAGCAACTCTGTCAGAAGAACATTTCTGAGTCATGTTTTCAGGAAATAATCAAATAAAATTTTAAATGCACTTTGTGGTCACTAAGGGCTCGTCTGTTATATAAACTAAACCTCTGACATTTGCGTCACAAACATTTGTGGTCTTTAAACTGGTAAACAGCTCATTGCCTTGGGACTTCAGTACCTCAGATAGACAGACACTGACTGGGTTAAACCTTCTTAACCAGTACACAAACTCTTAATACCTCTGTGGTCACAGTGAAGCAGATTGTGCTGTACTAGGCGCTCATCCGTGAACTGAGCAATGATGAAAGGCAGGCTTTAGGAAGCCTGCTGCTAGAAGCTAACAGAGCTGAGACTGCTAACAGTGGCAAACAGAGAACAGACAGTGGGAGGTTAGAGGTTAAAGATGAGATGCCACCAAAAAAACTTTTCGTACAAAACTTTTCCTTTTTCAGCATCGTAAATAATCAAGATGACACCGCCTTCATTAACTGCTTGATTTGGGTTCACATTGTTCAATACAAAAACAATTTTTTTTGCCTCTGTGGGGTATTTATCTCTAGCAAACTAAGCACTTGGGATATTAGGCGATGACACGGGTCACTCCCAGCACTCTCTCTAACTTCTGTCACAGGCCCCTTGGCGGGTCACATGACACACTGTTTCAGTGAGACTGTAATGAGGTCTGATGAAGACACTGGCCCCGCCCTCTACAGTCCTGGTCCCTCCCACTAATCTAGACCTGAGCACTGAGGTGAGCTGTCACTAAAAAAAGCCCCCTGTGAGAGATTACCATCTATAGACAGCTGTTCATCTATAGACAGCTGTTCATCTATAGACAGCTGTTCATCTATAGACAGCTGTTCATCTATAGACAGCTGTTCATCACACAGACACACTAAAATTCTAACTCATCTCAGACTGTGAAAATGTTTTTAATTTTTGCATGATTCCTTTAAAACTATTTGCATGTGGTGTATGTCTCTATAGCTTATATTCTGTGGATGTTTTATTAGATTCTGGTTTCACTCCAGTTGCCACTTTGCTTAATACAAGCAGTTTTGTGCATTTTTCAGCAAAAGAGGCATTTTTACATTCCAAAGTCATTAATAGTAGATAGCCAGTTTTTCTTTATTAAATACAATGAGACTTCCTACTGTAGTCCGGTGCTGTCCGCTTCCTGCGGGACCAAAGACCGGTGACATAAATAAAGCGAGGGAAGAAAACTGTCATGCCAAAACCTGCAACACTATGAAGAGGAAACACCAGAGAGAGAGAGCGAGAAAGTGAGAGAGTGAGAGAGAACCGCTTCCAAAACAGACCCTCTGTTCATGGGTACTATTCATTTTAATGGTGAATTTGTGGGGAGTTGTTGTCAAATGATTAGAGACCGCCGTTTGCTCAAAAGCACTGACGTCAGGATGCGCTGGGAGAGTTTTGTAACTCAGCGACAGCCTACGATGCAGACAATGGCCACCCAAACCATGACATGTGCTGGCAGAGGCATTCCCTGAAAAGTTTGCCCCTCAGCAGAGCTTTTCTGCTGTCAGTGGATATTATGTTGCATTGATATCAAGATTATTAGAAAGAAATGGAAAGACACTCAACTAAACCACCAAAAGCTCCCCGCCGGGAAGTTACCAGCTACCCAGAAAGACTGACAGCTCTCTTTTGAGTCACCTTCATTTCACTTCATAAAAGACTGCTGTTGTACATGCTGTCAGAGGAGTAAAGCTGCCGTTTAAGAGCAGTGGAATTTCAAACCACACAGACAGTGGATGGTAGAAATGACTCGAACCCTCTTCTGCTGTGAACTGTGAATGACCAATGAAACAGAATGAGTCACTTCCTTACAAGTTTCTTATTGACGCTGTGGATAAATGAGTTCCTGCATTTGAATGACTAATGCTCCTCTACCAGATATCAGTGACAGAAACAAATCATGTGTTCCACTGGATTCATTCTGCCTGGAAAAACACTGACCATGAGTGAATGATTTCACACAGAACGTGAAACACTGATTAACTCTGACTCTAAACTCAGAACAGATAGACAGAACTATAGAACTATAGAACTACAGATAGAACTATAGAACTACAGATAGAACTATATATAGAACTATAGAACTACAGATAGATCTATAGAACTATAGATAGAGAGACCATTCATTAGTTAATGGAAATGAGTGACAGGATTTCAGAATGATTTACAACGGGCGAGCGACGGCAGCATCGCCCGGCGCTTTGATGGATGATCCGGAAAGACAGCGAGCGACCATGAATCATGTAAAATGTACATATTTAATTCGATAAATATACAGTACAGTGGGCCCAAAACATATTTCAAAAACTGTGTTTGTATTGTTAGTATATATATCATGATAAAATAAAAATCATAACAAATTACTGAGGCCATAAAAACTAAATCCTAATGTAGAAAATTCTCTTTTAAATAGTCACGTCATACTGGAAAACCAGACATTAAATCTTACTACCTCATACCATGAGTAATACAAAGATATTACTGTATCTAAAATGACATTTATTTACAATAACAAACACCCGCACAGATGTTCAGTCTTCTTACTGAAGCTGCAATTCTTGCGCACACAGTTCAGACCTGCTTTCTAAACTATTGGTGTTATGATTCAAAGTAAATGACGTATCTGTTCACATAATGATCACCTTCAGCCCTTCAGAGATTCAGGGCCGCTGAGGGTTTTAAGCACTAATGAAGTGGGTGGAGGATCTGCTCACTACATCAGAATGACCTCTTCCTCCACAGCACGTCTGAAAGTGTTCATTAGAGAAAAGAAAGGGGACTGAAACCTGAGCACCAGCAGGGGGAGGAAGACGAGAAAGTGAACAAGAGGGAGGTGAGGGAGGTGGGGAGCAAAGCGACAGAGGAACGGTTAATGGAAATGAGTGACAGGCTTTCAGAATGATTTACAACGGGCGAGCAATGGCAGCATCGCCCGGCGCTTTGATGGATGATCCGGAAAGACAGCGAGCGACCATAAATCATGTCTCTGAATCACTGACAGAGATAAAAGAGCAACGGCATTGACATTCATTCTTCCAATAATGTACATTGATGAGTTACACTACCGAGCCGTAATTAAAAACTGAACACGGACTCTCTGTGTCTCTCTCTCGCTCACTCGCTCGTCCCCCTCTTCCCCACACTGATATCAGTGGTAATTAAAGATGCGGTGAGGCCTCGTCCCCGTTCTCACTCTCACTTCCACCCCGTCCTCACTGTTACCGGATCAGATAATGTCACTTCTCTCCTCTCACTGCTTGATGACGTTCCACTTCACAAAACACACAGCTGGTCTGAAGACACTGTACCAGTGAACAAAACTTCCCAAGCTAGGCTGTTGATACTGTGTACTGTAAACACTAGAGAAAGTTATCACAGAACATAACAGATAAAGGTGTGTAAGATAGATTTTAAGGGAATGACCAGAGTCAGTCTGAAAATGATGTGAGAACAAACTCATTTAATTTACACAAGCCTGATTGGCCTTAGACCTGAGACATAACAAACTGTAGCGTATATTTTAGATAAAAGTGTCTGCTAAATGGCTTCTGCTTACATCCTCTAGATGAGGAGTTTTTTTATGGATTTTAATGTGGAAGACTTCTGGAGGTTCTGACGTACGGTTCTGACGCTCAGCCAGGCCAATCAAACATGAATGCTTTGACATCTTAAACACTTTTTCTACAACGACGGCCGTTATGTCATCGTCCTCAGCTGTCAGAGCGTCTAAATACACAGACGAGGGCCTTGCGTCAGAGGCCAGACCTCCTCCTGATCTGACCACACAGCTCCAGTCAGGCCTCAGACTGAAACCTTACGCCACAGCCCTGCGGGAATTCATGCAAGTGTGTGTGTCCCAAAGAAGACACAAAATCTCCCTCCAGCTGGATGATGACGTTTGGCGGTTCAGAATGTGGCTAAAGCAACAGCAGTTGTCCTGTGGAGCAATACTGCAGCACACACACACAGACAGAGGCAGAAGAACTGAAAGAACACAACCCAAGAGTCACTCTCATCCAGAAACACATCCACATTCAGTCTGCTCATTCATTCCCTCAAGATTCTGAAGTTGTAAATCTATCATGTCAGATCCCATGCTGACATTTTCAAACAGTTTGATAGGCAGCTGAAGTAATTACATGTCACTGCTCTGTGTGAGGATTTCCAGGTGTAAGTGACACATCTTCTACATCCGCCTGCTGTCGGCAGCCCTCAGTGACATCTGATTCCATCACAAATAAATACGTTGACAAATGAACATGGACATGAACTTTTTTCATGTTCAAATATATGTTTTTGTGTACATATAAGTGTTTATAACTGGTAATCATTTCTATTCCACGTTTAACAAGACATTTAATCAACGTTTTGATTTAAATGGTCCTGTGGTGTGACAAATGATTTTGAAAAAAATATTCCATTTAAATTCTCAATCAATGTGAGGTCATGAAAGCTACATGTATAGTAATTATAATGCAGTCTGAAAAACTGTTTAATGTTGTTTTAAATGAAGTTTAGCATGTCACACAGCAGGACCATTTAATAGCTTCAAATTAATATACACAAATTCAAAACATTTACATTAGTTTCACTCAAAAATCACTCAAAAATACTGTATTTACTGATTGTAATGCCAAGCCAGCAGAGGGAGCCCTCACCCGAATACTGACTGCCTACACTCCCTCTGCTGCTTCTACACTCACTTCCTGTTTGGGACTATTTAAGCTGTGACCATGTGCTCGCTCCCTTGCAAAGTACTGCCAGTTTACCTGCCTTACTGAGTGTTATCCTCTGATTATTCTGCCTGACTATTGTGTGTTATCCAGGGTCATTACACTATATTAAATTACACTTAAATTTTAAATATACCAAAATATTAAAAAACTATTTTTTCTTAAATTGTATGTCTTAACTTCCAATATATCCAAAAACTGAGTGTACACAGATTCTGTGGCTTCAGGGAGCTTAATACACTTCAGTGAGTCTCTTTGTCTTGGAGTTGTTACTGCAGTCTGATCTTAAATGGTTTTAAAAGATGATCTATACAATAATGAAGTCGGCTATCCTGCTGGCCGGCCTCTCAAGCACAACATATACAACATAATCAAAGACGACTCGCAGGGTCAAGCTGCTCGGTGTTTGACTAGTTAACATTACTTTTATTTGTCACTGACATCTCAACGGCTCAACGACAGCGGAATATTAATGAATGCATGTAGAATGTAAACACTGTTCTGGAGGGTAAAAACAAACAAACACTGTATGAATGAAGTGCATATCAGATGAAGACTCAATCTGAGTATAACCCCTAGCCTTCACCTCACATCAGAACCAATGTAACAGACTGTGGAGATTGCATTCAGTCAGTGCTGAGCCACGCGCTGGGTCCCACCTTCTCCAGTTCAGTCTGGGTCAGACCACCCTGTTCGCTGTGGTGGCATTTCAGCCGCGGGACTCGCTGTCTTGTTGTTCTAGGCCTTCGTTCCCAGACAAAACCAAAAAGCTGTTGAGCCATTTATCAAAAGAGTCAACCTGCTCCTCTGCCTCCCCCCGCCAGACACGACCGTATCCCCTCTCTGGATTTTAACTACGACTCCATATCATTCCAGAAATGACAAATGATACTTATATCTCTGGCCTGTGCTGAATCAATAGGCATGCGGAATAGCAATTCATCTTAAGAGCTATCGACAGCTGCTGCCTGACATCAGGGGAAGAAGCGCCTGTTGGCTTTTCTCAACACTGAGATGAAGCTAATGGCAACATATATTTTCCCTGAAGTTTGTAAACCGACTGTCTTGGCCTGCGCGCTCAGATTTGATAGTTTTTAATTCTTTATCTGGCTTTATTTGTATTGTACACTAGCGCTAAACTGTAGCACAGTACGTACCTTGTGTTTAGCGCAGTTAGCGATACGATTGTGCATTTCTTTGCCGCTAAAAGTGTATCTTTTAAAATCTGGAGGACATCTTTCCGCACACATACACATCGGGTTCCAGGCTGAATTTAGCATCTTCCTGTGGCCATTTATCAGCCTCCGATAAACCTGAGCGACATGTTTAGCGTGTACCTGATGCTACATCACATGAGCTGAAAACAGAGCGCTACGATTATCACCTTCTGTAAGGGTCCGCGGGCTGAGCGCGGGGCTAGCGGCTAGCACCTTCCTGTGTTTACATGGCAGTTTGTGGTAGCGTAAGCTGATGGTGGGCCGATACGGGCCGTCTGCCACTGACAGATAGCCCTTCAGTCCAGTTTCAGCTGCACCTCCTCTTGGAAGATCATGATTGATGATGAAGACTGCCAACTATATCCATTTCCCCCTCCGATCTCTCAGACTCTCATAGGCTGAAAGAAGCTGCGCACAAAACACATTTCTCAACATTACTTAAACCACTTTTAAAGGCTTACCATTTGAGCAAAGTGATATTATGAATTCATGACTTTCAAGAAAACATCTGTGCATTACGACACCACCTTTGAAATACAAACAGTCATTATTAAATTAGATTAAAAAACCTTTTAGACCAGATGAAGCTGCTCTGCTGGTCTCCCGGCCGGGTCAGGCTGCTTTTAAAGTGGTTTGGTCTGTTTAAGCTTTCAGATCAGGTTACAGACTAGCTAAACCAGCAGAGCACCAGCCTGGCCAAATCTGAAGACCAGCTAGACCAATTTAACCCAGATAACACCAACAGCAGCAGCAGACTGGAGAAGGAAGATTTCTTTCAGCAAACAACAACAGAAAGTACAATACAAATGACTGTCAGAAAAAGCTGGAATCATAACACACTGTAGTATTTTAAAGAAGGGAAAAATAACACTGCAGGAAGACAACAGACAGCGTTGTGTGGTTTTGTTAGCATCGCTAACCGTCTGGTGTACTACATCTTCTGAAAGCTGAGCTTTCAAGCCATCAGTTTTAACAATACCACCACAGACGTGTTAAACACTTAGCCTAGCCATCTGGAAGACAATTACACCACAACAAACAGACCAGCTCAGCAACTAAAGGTTGAGTCAATCAATCAATCACACACACACACAGGTCACAATCTGATGAGAGCAAATCCTAATAACTGACCTGCTGTGTTCAGGTCCTCAGTATAATAAATCACATACTAAATATTTGTGCTTCTATAGCAAATTTTAATATTTGATTTCCGAACATTCTTTGGCATTACCTGTAATGATTAAAAGTAATTTTTGATTCCTACAACAGCTGTACGGCCGACCCAGAGATCTGATCTCATCACCATTCTCTGAGAAGACCAAACCCCGTAGAACAAAAACCCATTAAACCTGTGGCAACATCTCCAAAATGCTCGTAATCTTTTAGCTGGAATCTAAAGCACATTGAGAAGTTTTAGGCACAGAAGATGCTGTGATGCTTTCATCATTTCATGCATAGATTCTAGCACTTAGTTTCAAGCATCTTGGAGATGATGGCAGAGTTCTTGTGGATGTAGCCTCAGTTGTTTCATGTCATTCCATGAATGCTATTTTCTACTGACACACTAAACAGATGACTAAAAAATGACTTTTTTGAAGCATCTAACGTGTCTGTGACTTTTGCACAGTACTGTACGTACAGTTTAAATCCTTCTGAAGACACGGAAGATCTCGTCATCTACACAGAAGTGTTAATTCTCCATGATGTTCCTCAGTCAAACGTCCAGAGTTTAAAAATCCTGAACTTCTCTTTCAGCATCTTAATTAATGAAGGTTTTCTCTTTTTAACTGTAATCTCGTGAGAGTCATCAAAGGAATAAAACTGCAATTACACGTTTGAATGAGCGGATAAACAATGTGAACTTATACACCAAATCTGAAGAGATACAGCAAGAACCTCAAGAGAGTTACTGGAGTTTTGTGACATGACACAACAGGATTCATAACACAGATCAAATGAGCCGTCTCTGCAATGATAGATCCATGAGGTACGGTTTGATATGAGGAATACAATGACACAAGATCCCTGTAGATGCATATGTAACGTGTAATCTGTAATATGGATCTGTTCTTTTATGTGGATAAACTACCTCAGATTTCAAATGAAATGAAGTGTCCACACAGAACTTGAATCAGAGATGGTTTCTCACAATCAGAAGCTGCATGCAGCGAGACACGGCATTTGAATTTGTATACAGACTCCTGATAGTTCTGAGTGCGTTCTGCTAACTGCTCCCCTCCAATCACAAAACATGAATGAGGAGTGAGAGAGAGCCTGAGGGGGGTAAGCAGACCCCCGCTGCGTGTTGTTTGTTTGTGTGATCACAGCACACTTGGGTTTACACTTGTAAACCACAATGGGAGATGGAGGTGGTGTTGAGCCTCTGCACAGTGCTGTGTGCATTCATAAACGTGTCTTTGAAGATCGTTTTGAACGATCAGTGTGAATGAACCGTCAGAACTGAGAGGCTTTATAACTGTTTGATATGCAATGATGGGTCTTATTGATGCTATTATAATTATTATCTTATTGTGCTATTACTCTGATGGAAAAATGTGTATGTGTGGAAAACATAAATCATACAACATGTGATTCTATTTAAACAAATTACACACTCGATTTTTTGGGTTTATTATTTTTGAAAATGCAGCCAGTTCTTGCCCACAGAAGACTGTGGATGCTGGGGTGCTCTGAATGGTTGCTAGGGAGTTGCTAGGGTGTTGTAGGTGGTTACTTTAATCAAAAGAGCTGCATGCAATACTAAAAAATAACTCTGAACCATGAGCAATAACAACAATAATGTTTACCTCAGTAAACACAACCACTAAAGCTAACAAACAGACAGATTTAACATTTGTGCAGAATTGTTTCTAAACTTGCTCGCGGTCAGAGAAACGAATTGCATAAAAACATTTCTACCCATCACACCTGACGTTTCTGCCCCTCATAACCACTGGGGTGCTTTAAATCTCTGATTTAAGACAGCGAGGGACTGACGGGAGAAAGCTCCAGGAGTCACTCAGCCTCCACTGAAGAAACCTCCATTTAATGATCCTACACTAAGGAGAATCCACACACCTCCCAAAGAATTCAAATCCCTTTTCCCACAGCCTCCTTCAGTCCGCATGATAAATGACACCCGTCATTCCGCGGCTGCCAAACAGCACAGAGGGGAATTGTGCTGATATATGACTCACAAGAGCAGGAAATAAACTCTCCCTCTCCTTTGCTCGTTTTGTTGCCAACTAGGGCGGACCTGGACAGTGTCAAGGCTCGGTCACAGAAAGAAAGAGACAGCACTGGACCCAAAAAGGAAAAAGGCAGCAGTTTTCAAGAGCAGCGTCGACCTGCAAACAGATGTTAAACCTTTGAGGGATAAAAGAGGAAATCGTGTATCGGCACTTGAGTGATGTGTGTACAGTTACAGGAACGAAATCTATGAATGAAGACCCCCCTCACACCCCCAATTACAAAAAATAAAGCAACTGGGGCTGATTACTGATATTATGATCTGTGATGTCTGTGAAGAACAGACACAGTGTGTACGCTGGAGAACAAGAGAGCAGGAGAAAATGAAGATAAAGGAGAAGAGACATCATGTCTAACACATGATGACATCACCTGACCTTGTGCCTCTATAAATACACTTTTCTTCTTGTTTGGTCTGGGAAGCATCAAACAGCTTACACGACATCAGTGGTTCTTTATAGTCACCGCAGCACAGCAGAGACAAACAAAGCATCCAATCACATGATCACACACTGTTACGATCACAAAATAAACACATTTCGGAACTTAAAAGAGAGGAGAAAAAAATCACTATCTTTTGTTCTCAACAAAACTATAGCGTTCTATACTATAGCGTTCAAACTATAAGCGTAAATTCATCCGTCAATTGTTAGAAAATAGCCAAACTAGATGATGCCAACATGGACAGGTTGTGTGACATCAGCTAATTCCCCCCCAAAAATCTTCAAAACAGAAAACATACAACTGACTTGTGAAGAATCAACACATGAGCAGATTTTGTGAATTACTGGCTGGCATTACATGAGTCAATTTATTGAAGCAATATTTTGCCCCTGTCATGTTTATCATATTTCACTTGATTGTTCATAATCATATAAAAATATTTTAATATTTAATTGTTTAATGTTTTTACTTTTATGCACTCAATCAAACAAACAAACAATTTTGGTAACATGTTGGTTTGCCACTCAGTGACAAACGTTCATGTAAAACGTGTCGCTAAAATGTAAAAAGCACTTTTGGAGCCATTGTTACAGTGTAACATCACACCACTAAAGTACAGATGTGAAACTGGATTAAAAGGAAGTGAAGATGAAACACTAACACTGCATGTGTGTTTGTGTATTGTTGTGCATTGGTTGTATCATTATCAGGTCAGCTCTCAGCGGTCTCGCACCAGCCAGTGAGCCTTCAATCACTCATCAGCGACATCCTTTCCCATCACAGTGGCCCCTGTGGGGGGTGGGGGTAGATATTTATGAGCGGCGCATTTGCGCACACGCACCCATGCGACTGCCGTCAGCATGATCTATTGCACGCCGGATGTGTTCATCTCCCTCTCATTTTCAGCCTGATCCAGAAGCCTGGAGGAGCTCCTGTGAGCTTAACACAGTACGATGGGCCTAATGCAAGCAGCAGACACGACGCGCCGCTGGTTACCCATCATGCTCCTCTGCTGCTCCTGGAAACACCTGGTCAGGCATTTCACAATCAGCATTTAAGAGCGATAAGGAACGTCATTATTCCGTCTGGTTCTTCTCATTTCCTTTGAGATGCTGGGATTGTTTCTGGACAGATTCAGCACAGTGATGTGGGTGTTCTGTCTACTTACTCTGACCTCACTGACCTTTCTGCTAAAAGATGGATGACACGTAACAGTGCGGGAAAAAGTTATCGTTGCTTCCTATGCTCTGCTGAGACAGCCTCAGCACCTGTGTTTATCATTTTGTAAATAAAACGGCAAAGGAGAGCGACAGGGCCAAACTCACGTCAGCGACGACGCCTGTGAGAACTTCACATCTAAAAGATTACAATTAATTCACCTGAAAGAAGCTCTACTTTCCACTTTACTGCCTTTTTCCTCTCTAAAAAAATAATAGTTGTCAGATTAGAAAATGAATTGGCAATGGTTTCATATTGTCGCTGTAAAGCAAAGAGGCTGTTTCGCACCCCATGGGTTTCTCTCCTCAGGCGAGTGGAAGGATTCAAAAAGGCTATAAAAGATTTCAGTAATGTTTCACTGTCATTTAAAAATGGCTGAAAAACATCTGCTTTGCTCTCCCCGGCTGCTCGTTTGTCTTGTAAACTCTGAGTGAGCCCCTGCGACTGAGGAATCTCACCTTCTACAAGAGCAGCTTGATGCTAAACATCAGTGTCCCCCTCCCACACTGAATCATGGATCTGAATCATCTAACCCGGCCCTGAGATTTAATGACTCAACTGTTTCTAACTCAACCTGAATGACTGTTTTTCTGCTTAAATGGTCATTCCAGTTTTCTTTAAGGGGTCGTTTTTTTCTCAATAAAATAGGGCTGATAAAATGTTTTTGGCTATTTTTAAACATTTGTTGCCAAGTAGATTAGAAATGTTTGAAATAAAATACAGTAAAAATCTAGTTGTAAAAATAAGCGAGGCATGTCGTGCATTTTTTTACTACAGTATATTAACAACATCATCATTCAAATAAACAAATGTAACTAATAAAATTTTAATACCCTTCTTTACAAAATATGACAAGCAAAATAAACTGTTGTACATCACCAAATCATTTTATATAACCAGTAATATCAGTGCAAATATATTCTGAACATCACCAGTCCTAGTTAACCGCTGAATAGTTTGAAGCCGATTCACCTGCATGAGGAACCAAAAATACTATTACTATTATTAAATATAAAACTATTTACATCACAGACAGGGGCTCAAACAACCAGCTGTAACCAAACATCATACACAAATCTGTTAAAATAAACCTTCCTCTAAAATAGCCACATTCATTTCTTCCTTCCGTAGAACACAGATTTAATGTTTAATTTAATGTAATTGATATACTGACAGTTTCAGTCCTCATTCACTTTCATCATTGGAAAACTGTAGCCGTGATATTCTTCAAACATCCACCTGTTGGGTTCAATGTAACAAACAAAGTTGCACAAGCCGGTTTCATGGAGGTTAGCAGTGCTAGGTCAGCACGCTGTAGCTTTACAGTCTCTGTGTTTGTGTGCTCGACAGCTCGACTCCTGCAGTAATATCTCTCCCTTCAGCCCTTCAAAAAAACAGAGTCTTCTTCATGAACACAGTCCTGCTTTATGATTGATTGCTGCCAGTCAACACAGCCCGTTCCAGCCCGCAAGCTTTCAGTCATGCAGAATAAGGAAGGTTTTCACTCCACACAGATCACGGCACTAAAGTGAAGTATTCATTAGGAGCCAAGAAGGGAGTGATCCAGAGTTGTGTGAGATCAGAGCTGGATGGCATCGCAACAGAGATTCTGTTGTTCACCTCTGTTTAAAGGGATGCATATAGAGACCCTGTATATCGTGTCCGTACACTGTATAGCCTGTCCCTATGGATCTGCGCACGGGTTTGGAACCTGATCCAGGAAGTCACTGAACCCTTAAAAAAAGATTCCAAGTTCAAGTTCAGATGAAAAACAATCCTCTGCTTTAATTTAAGGATAATTGTGATGTGATCACACAAATTAAAAGAGCATCTTATTATCATAATTGAGTAAAAGTCTAGACCTGCCATGATAATCTAAGAAAAATATGCCGTGGATCAGGATTTCTGTCTGAATTACCAGAAACATTCTGTAGCATTCGTGTAAATGAGCAATCAAAACAGATCAAATAACAGCCATTAATTCACCACACCTCATGTGATTAGTAACATTTCATGTGATTAAACCGCAATACTAGAACACAAGTTCTCCAACACGAAGACCACAAAACACCAGCTAGATGTGACTGTGTGGAGAGAGAGAGAGAGAGAGAGAGAGAGAGACGGACGTGCCGAATGATGTTCTGCTGGAGTAATAAAGTCAGTGATATCACTGCCTCTCTCTCAAGAATTGCTATAAACCCATTTCCAAAATTACAGCCGTGTATTTGTGCGCATCCCTCTGACAGCACAAACTTTCAGAGTGAATTATTCCAGTTTATGAAAACTGGTCAATTCCTCCCGAGTGCCAGCAGGCTCAGAGCTAATGTTAAAGGTGATTAAAAACAGTCTATAGAGAAACTCGCACCAACAGCATCCCAAAAACATGTCATTACAAACTACACCATCACAGCACGTACACATACAGCCTCCAACACCCTTACAAATAAACACATTTAGCACATCAATGTCACATTTAAATGCTAACTAAAACAACCGTCAAACTATAATTTCATGGTGTGGACAATCAAACACACAAACGGTCGCCTACACGAAAAACCCATCCGTCTATATAAACACACACCCGCTGCGCAACATTTAGGGTCATGCGTGTGTCTTTTATTCTCCATCTCTGTGTTTAGGAACATCGTCACATCTGGACAGAAATAAAGCAGAAGCTTCATATCACTCCTTCATGAAGAATGATCAACATGATCTGTGTGCAAACACAATCTCTGTTCAATACACCTGCAGGCAGAAGAACATTCCTAACACTCATGATGTGAGCCGCAGGACTCGACCCTCGTGTGTGAGTATGCGTGACTGTTTGACGTGGAACACAGACGCAGGACACTAACATATATCTACACAGCAGAACACAGACCATGAAAACAGAGCAGTCATTACACAGTTCAGTCATCTGGTTTCTTTTTATCACCGTCGATTTCCTCCTCCCATGAAGAACAAAAAGCTGCTGCCATCAGTCTAATCATGGGGTTTGATTCTTGTGTGTGCGGCTAATGTAACAATATCATCCCATCCAACAATGACTCACCACATCACCTCTTTGTTTAAGACGACAGACAGACAGAAGAACACGCATCAAAGACAAACCCCAGTGAGAAATCCATCTGAATGTGAGCACTAACAGCACATTGCTGTGGCCTCTTTTTAAACCCTCGAGCGATGTGCTATTCACTGCTAATTTTGTTCAGAAGTTCACATTACTGTATAATCTGACAGATATTTCTAAACACATTTAAATTCTATTTTAGAAATGCAAACTTTATACATACTTTTGGTTTTTGATTTTCTTGCAAAATCAACGTTTAACTTTTTTAAATAGTTTGTTAAATGCTTAAACGTTATTAAAATGCTACGCCAGCAGCGCAGCATGTAAACGGAATAGTACAGCGGCATGGTGATGTCACAAACAGGTATTTGATCCGGGTCGAGTATTCATTCATACTAATCCAACACAATTACAGTGTACTGTCACACAGTACCTTGCCTTCTTCATTGGGCCTAAATCAGTACAGGAAATGAATATGAATGGCCTGAGGCAAGAGGGGAAGGAAATTCGGAGGCTGATGAGGTCCCTGATGGAGAGATTCAGACACTGTGTGCTACCTCATACCTCAGCGCACACATACACACAACCACACACACAATGTACACAAACACACAATCAGCATTTACACAGTGGTTTTGCTGTTAAACTCAAATAATAGTGTCAGAAAAATGAAACGCATAAAATGAATGAATGAAATCTTATGAAAGAAACTTTCCTGACACTGTCCCGTAAACATCCTCACAAAGACAACACAGCAGAGCCCTGCACACACACACACACACACAGCCGAACAGAACATCTGTCTGGAGCCACTGCGATGGCGGAGTTTCAGCTCCAGCGTCGAGCAGGTGTGGCGGTGACCACATCTGTCCTGACAGGCGCATTCATCTCTGTGATTGATCAGCTCAAGCAAAGCAGACAGGAAGCCACGAGACTTGAATCAGGGCTGCAGGAAGCTCCCACGGGCCCCTGCAAAACCGGGCCACAAGGGCCAGTGCCAGGTCAAATGTAACACGAACAATCTGCAGTGAATCAAATCCGCATGGAACCAGATTTATTATTTAATAAAATCACACACTAATCCGAGCATCTGAACATCTGCAATGTTATAAAAGCCTCTGGAAGCTGAATGAATCAGATTTGGGGTCCGGTTACATCAGCTTCCAGCATCAGACAGGAAACGGATGTACTGTAAGTAGAGCAGGTAAACGACGTCACTCTCGTGCCATCTGTTAGCAGGCAGGCACAGACTTCTGTGTGTCTGTTTGATCAGCAGGAAGTCCCGCTCTTACACACAACACATCGCTGTGATTCTTTCCCGTGTGCCAGATCTCGCTGATGCAGACACTAAACACTGCATTTACACTGATGTCTGAATGTAGAGGAAAAACACAGGAGGAATCTGAGCTACAGTAACGCAGGGGATGCATCTTCCTTGCAGCCAATCAGAACACACCAGCAGTTTCCCTGTGAGCCATGAGCAAACATCGAGTCTTCTCAATATAACTGACATCGAGTTTCAAGTGAATATTAAAAAGAACTTAAAGTTTCACTATTGTGACAAATGGGAGCAATTTTAGCGGAAGATTATTAACCTTCCCATTTAGACACGACAATAAATTTACAAAATTCCCAAATCATAAATCACGACTAACAAATTACACAGCTTCAATAACAGGGAAGCGGGAGGGGGGGCAAAAGCCGGCGTGTTGGAAGAGGAGGCGGGGCTTTGCTCTACTCTTGACGGTCAATGGCTCTCATTGATGGTCTGATGAGAGTCGTCCGGAACACTCATTTGACTGTGATCAGAATCCGCTGGTTCTAATGACTCCCTCCAGCAGTGTAATGGCAGGTATTAAAGCTCTTATCCCAGCAGTGATCTCAGCCACACATGGCTCCACTCAAGCAGACTGGACCACTGACTGACTAACTACAGGTGGCCGAGCTGACTCTCAGGCAGCAGCTGCACATCTTTAAACAGTGTGTCGTGGAGCGGAAAGTCAGATGGATACAGTGAAGGGCAGGGAGACAGATGTGTGCCCCTGTGAGACCTCTGGAAACACTGAGGCGAAAAAAGAGGAGAAATGAGGGCAGATGAGCGGATGCAGCAAAGGATTCTGGGAACTCGGGCAGGAGAAGATGGGCGGAGCTTCATGCGTTTGAATTTACATGCTCATCTGATCCTTAAAG
>JAZGTI010002927.1:8525-33631 GCA_036877585.1 Botia kubotai
CGGGCGGGGTGTTACTCATTTCACATGCGAAGGGATTAGCCAATCGTAAGGAGGATACTGACACTGACACGGTCTTAAAGATACAGTAGCAAAATCGGCCTGTTTGTTTCTAAGCGTACAAAAGGAAATATAAAATGGACATTTTAAAGAAGCCTTTAATTAAAAAAAATATTTTTTAATTAAATATTAATTCAACTATATTTTTAAACAAACTATATATTTTTACTATATTTTTTCTATATAATAATTACTATATTTTTAAACAAAAGAAGGAAGAGGGTCAAAACTCAAGGGGGTAAATGATTCTAGCATGAGAGAAGGGGTGTTAATGAGATGCTGGGGGGGTATTTTCACACACCGGGGGTTGTTCTTCAGCGTGTTGACCAGAAACTCATGAAGGTCTATACCCGTGGAGTCTGTGTATTCCTGACTAGGATCTGAGGGAAAGAGGGAGAGATTCATCTCACACGTTCTGCAGCATCCATCTGTCGTGTGAGAAAACACAAACACACACACACACCTCTCGAGAGCGTCGCCTTCAACAGTCGGTCCGTTTTCTCTGGCTTCTCCGAGAATCTCTCGCCGTCCTCATTTTTGACGGACGTTTCGTCTTTTTCAAAAGACTGGCCAAGTTCAATATGAATTCTTTCCTGTTAAAACACAGACAATGAAACAAATTCAGACGTTAAAAAAACGGAATGGGTTCTATTCGTTTACGTAAGACGCGTGTGACGGAAACGCAGGCACACACAGTGTTTGTATTTGGCTTTCGTGCGGTTTTAAAACTGATGTTCCTTTATTGATGGTTAGAAGTAGGAAGCTGTTTTGGTTGCTATTATGAAGCGAGGAGAGTAATTAAATACTAATTATGATCTCTTTCCCTTAGCTGCAGCTAATCAGAGGAGTCTGATTAAAATACTTCGTAAACAGAATTGGCAAAAGACCTTGTAATCATCTGTAGTAACAGCAAGCTGACGACTCTCATTAACGATTACACCGAAGACCAAACAAACGACTAAACGCAATTTTACCCAAACTTTGTGCGATAACGCGAGAACTTCCGTAATACTCCAATATATTGATATGTTGGTTAATATTCAGCAATAAAAATGTACAAATTAAAGAAAACATTTTGTTTGGAAAACAAAATATAAACGAAAACATCACACAACAAAACTCAAATCACAATGCTAACGATTTTCAATCATTTTGATCAAAATAGTAAAAATATTATTTTCGTAGTAAAACCTTTGAGTTTCAGGGGTATTTGGTTGTTTCTGTAGTGAAGTAATACATATTTCATGAATGAGGATTTGTGAAGTACGCTGAGCAAAAAAAAAGAGAATTATGTAGGTTATGAGATCATCCTGTCCTTCTGTGAGCTCTGGACTCGATCTCACCCTGATCCTTTAAATCAGAGAGAGAGAGAGAGCGAGAGAAAGAGAGAGAGAGAGAGGGAGGGAGGGAGAGAGGTGTAAAAAGAGAGATACAGAGTGTGTAAAAGAGAAACTGACAGAAAGAGCAAGCGAGAGAAAATGTGCGGGGAGAGAGAGAGTGAAAAAACAGAGAGAGCCTGCCAAATGAACAGCAGTGGCTCAAACCGAGAGATTTAAAGGAACAGTACACCCAAAATTAAAATTCTGTCGTTATTTACTCCCTTATGTTGACCTGTACGCGTTTCCTCCTTTCAAAGAACCAACAACAAAAGTTCAGCAGAATATTTACGCTGTTACTTTCTGAATTACGACACTGAGCTTTATAAGCTTCCTACAGCTAGCTTGTGTAGCTTTAGAGGAATATGGAAACTGTGAGGCGGTCCAATGGACTACTGTTAAGGAACTTACACGAGGGTGGGTAAAAGCCTGAA
Source organism: Botia kubotai (assembly GCA_036877585.1). Lineage (NCBI taxonomy): Eukaryota > Metazoa > Chordata > Actinopteri > Cypriniformes > Botiidae > Botia > Botia kubotai. Next base: position 10,393 of record JAZGTI010002927.1, read on the forward strand.
TTTTCATTTTTGGGGCACTATCCCTTTAAAAAAAGCACCTCTCTCTCTTTTGTTCTTCTGTTTCTGTCCTTCACTCTCCTCCACAGAAAACACAGCGACCTGAAAGAGCCGTCCAGCACTGAATGAGGACGAGAGTGTCACGTGACGCGAGGGTCGACGAGAGCAAAGACAAATAGACAGATCGTGACGGAGAGATTGAGAAAGAGTGAGACAGGGAGGAAAAGAGAGACACAAAAAGAGAGAAAGATCTATGAATAGAGACCCTCCTTCCTCCGGGAGGAAGTCTCGCCCTCTCGTTCAAGGGCACAAACGTGATTAAGGCCGTTTATTCGTTTTTGGGCGGTTGGGCTAAAAGACCTTGAAATCTTTCTCTTCTCACCTGCTCTGTCTTCCGAATGGAATAAAAAAAAAGCTACGTTTGCGAATCAATCGCAAACGTTTTTATAAAACAAGGCTTCAAGAAAACAAACAGTGTCATTTTGTTGGATTCAGAGTTTTCGTTTGGTCCTGTGGACTTTGTATTAAGAAAACTCGTAAAACACACTTTTTTTAATAATCGTTCTAGATTATTTGTCTGCAAACATTGTTCATAATCAGAAATCATAAGAGACACACACAACACAACATTTTATTGCGAAAAAATTGTTGGTTGTAGTACTTTGTTGACATTCAACAAAGTAAAATTATGCCATGACTCATTTTACTTTACTATAACAGAAATATTACAGAAATACATTTATGACCGAATAGATAGTAGCTATACTTGCGTAATTTGAAAACAGCTACCCAGAATGCATTGCGATATCGTAATCTGAATGCGACTGAAACTACCAGCACGTCGGCGAATGAGACCGAATCTGAGAGGTCAGTTTTGCTACTTCGCAGGTCGGCATCAATAACCTCAATCAATAAAATAAAATAAAAAAAAACGTGCAAAAATGCTGCAGCCTCACATACATAAGGAGCCAATGGTTTTGAGCGCCCGCGGGGAGCTCTGCTTTTCTAACAGTAGCGCGAAGCTTCAGGCTAACCTAATAAATAGAACAAAAGTGAGGTTTGGATACGAACAGGCAATTATAGCAATCCACTGAGCTCGGCAGCTGAGACAGGAAAATTGTATTTGGTATAGATGATGGATGAGTGCAATCGCGCGCTGAACGCGCACACCTTCAATAACGGCTCTATTAAACGCGCACACAAAATCGATTTGAAACGCGCGCACACACACGTGCGTCTTTCTCACTAAGAACATTGCTGACGTTTTGACAACGTTATTACGTGCCGCAGTCGTGCTGGTGGGGCAAGCAAAAGCGCTAATCGTTTTGATCATCTGTAGCACGTCGCAGTATGCACGCTATTTTTGTATATGAAACCCAGTATGAGATTGCAGCATGCCACATTCCGTTCACGTGACCTCATTAGTGTGTTTTATTTAGCTAGTGTATGTAACTAGTCAACTTGAGAAAAAAATTGTAAATTTTTTCAATAAATACAGCTGGTTGTTTGTTGGTATTCGAGTTAAAAAAAAGTAGAAAACAGAAAACAAACATATAACGCACAAACAGCGTAACTTTAAAAAAAATTGTTAAAGGCACACACACACACTAGTTCGAGCTGATTGGCTGCGTTTACCTGTTCATGCGTCGGTTCTGGAAGTGTGGGCGGAGACGGTTCTTCACACACTGCCAAGCTACGGACTAACTTTAGCTTGCCGTTGGACTGGAGGGAAGTAACCATGGTTACCATCAGTGACTGGCACTTATTCGCAAAACACTGTCCAGCAACGCATTACCGCAATAGCTAAATATAAACAGCCAGCACTTTGCATGCCAAAAGCAAACCCCTCTGGAGAATTTTCAGCACTTTGGGAGGGGTTCATGCGTTAATTAAACGGTTTATCCAAACAACTTGCTTTCATCGCATGTATAGATTTGTACCCTCTAAAAGTCTGAAAATCTCAGTGCATAAGATGACGAAATTAAGTATAAAAACGAACGACGGTAAAGGAATAAAAAAACGACAATAAAATAACGCTCACGCTAAGAAAAACAAGCATCTGAAACGTAAACGAAAAATTCTTAATGCAGATCAACACTGTGAGTAAAAACTAACTACACAGACAACTTGCAGGCAACGTCAAAACCAATACCCACGGGAACTGAAAACAATGTTGTTTATTTCACACACACACGTTAAAACAATCAAACAATGTGTTAAATTAAATCTGCCGTTTAAACTAAAACAAACTGAGAGAATTCAGCACTGGAAGGGAAAGCTGCCAGAGGGGGCGCTCTGGTCCTACAAACACCTCACAGAAGAGCCATCCACAGCAAAAAAAAAACACGTTTATTTCTCTTCACAGATTGTAGCTTTTATTCCCCAAACGCTTCCCACAAACCACTGCCAAACTCTCTCTTTGTTTGAACAGCAGGCAGGCGAACAAAAAGACAAAGCACCCCATATATATTGAAATCAACTCGGTAAAATACTCATCCATACTCATCAACATACTGTACCTTGGAACGTTTAATACTCTGTGCTGATTGGCCGAGCTGTCGTGATTCGGACAGAAAAAGGAAGTGAGGTCATGTCTGGACAGTTATAATAATAACTTGCATAAAGGCAGCTCAAATGAATACATTTTGATCAAAGATTACGAATACAATCTTTTTTGCAATAATGCTCAGATTAATTGTGCGACCAGGAATCGAAGTTAAGGAAGCAAACAGGGTACGTTATGATTTCATGTTGACGTTAGATATTAATAATGCATGTTGCTTTTCTCATAATGTATATGTAGGTTGGTGCAGGACAGAGAAGGTCAAAACGTTGAGTGTGGGCGAGTTATTTCAAGTAAAATATCGTTAATGGAGTGACTGCACCACTGAAGCAATTAATTGTGTCAAAATGAACAATGAGAGAGAGAGAGAGAGAGAGAGAGAGAGAGTGAAATAGAGCTGATATCAGCATGTCTCTATGCACCAAGAGCAGATGGTGGGAAAGACACACACACACACACACACACACACACACACAGGTTTGCAGAGAAACCAGCAGGACTTCAGGTGTAGATTATCTGTTCTCTCTCGCTTCTGGCATAAGCCAATCACACACCAGCTTGGACTGGCTCAGGATTTGATTGGTTGATTCAACCTGTCTTATCTCTGACTTTAACAGAGACATTAGGACGTCAGAGCCAGATCAAGGGCAGAACACTTAGTGGCCATTACAGAAGTGTGTGTGTGTGTGTGGGTGTGTGTGTGTGTGTGTGTGTATTGGTGGAACCCAATTTGAACAGGCTGCAAAATGACAAATTCCAACTATTATCGATTACAATGTTAATACCTGCAAAATGTACAAATCTCACTATAATGATCCATATCCTGCTGTCGTTAGACTACATTACCCATAATGCACCACTTGGGGTACCAGGTATGATTACCTGAGTTTGGTGGGCGGAGCTTTGGTCGTTCACACACTCCTGTGTGTGTGTGCCATTGTTCGACGGTGCGTATTGGGGGTCGTCGAGGGTCACGGGCGGTTCGGCCAGGTGCGGCCCGTCACTCTCCAGAACCTTCATGACGTCAGAACTTCTGGTGTCTAGAGAAGATTCAGACATTATCCTTAGACGCAAGACCGCAAATCACCACCTGTCAGAAAAACAACAGAACGAATTTCAATAGTACCAACGCGATCTGGTATGCGGGTTCGAAAATACGAATTTCACTATAGCAAAATCCTAGCTCGTGAATTCCGAATTATAATAAGGTCATCCTAAAGCCACTTTGTAATATTTCTGGGGCATGCAGTCATGTGACCTAATTAATATTAATTCTATGTCTAATGTAATTCAAATGTCTACTGGCTGATGTCACGTTATGTAATTAATATTCAAGATTGTAGAACTGGTAAATTCGCACTTAGGTGCTGCTGTGTATACATCTAATTAAAAATGACAAACAAAAGTCTGTTGTTAGGAACAAACAAAAATACAATTTCTACTTAACGTAAATTTATACGTACATTTTACACACTGTTCAATTGTATACGCATACATTTACAACACAACTACACAATGACAAACAATCTATCAATAGCCATGTACCGGCTGTGCAGTTTTCTGGACTGGAACCTTAGGGAGCGTAGGACCCTGGGGCCTCCGGAGGCTGGGGGGCAGACTGAGAGACGGACAGGGGGCAGAAACAGTCCCATGACCCCCGTCACCAGCGCTCGGGTGGGGTTGCCAGGCCACGGCTCATGCGTGCGCTCCGCATCACCCTCGGACACCTGTCAGGCAAACAAGGACAGAGGTCAGGGGTCAAGCGCGGGTTCGGGAGGACAGGCGTGCGAGGGTACAGTAGCGCCCGTGCGGGATGCCGCGCTGGTGTGGAAGATCTTTCAGGAGATACACTGCAGCCCTTCTGAGAGAGTGTCAGAACGATGACATGAATGTGGAGAACAGAGTGTACCGCCGAGCACAGAAACACACACGCTGAGGAAAATCACACACCAGAATCTTTGAGTTTTCCTATTTTGAGCATTTCGATGAATTATGAATAATCGGGCTGTAACGCCGTTCCGCCTTCAATTCGATATTTCACATTTGAGATTTAAAGAGACGGTTCACCCAAAAATGATAATAATCACTTATGTCATTCCAAACCTGGCGTGACTTTCTTCTGTGCAACATAAAAAGATATTTTGAAAAATATTTTACTACGGTATGTCAAACATGTCAAATTATGGATGGCAGTTAGTATAGCGTAAGCTAATTAGAATCAAAGTCTTTACGATAATAAGATTCATTGTTTTGCAACATCGTTGCTAGAACATAATGACGATTCAAGCCATCACAATACATACATTCCATTCATTCATGCTGTGTGAATGAACTGTACATATACACAGATCATCACACTGGCATCACCAATCCAGATACCTGCCAAGCCCAGACCCACCCTAGTCAAGGTCAACTAAGACTAACCTGACTCGCTAATCTTGTTAACAACACCGGCCGGCCTCTTCCTCCACACACACACGCGCACACAAGCACGCACACAAGCACGCACACAAGCACGCACACAAGCACTAAAACCTGACTGCAAAACAGACAGCTAAAAATGATTAGATGCACGGACATGCGCGCGCACGCAGAATTCAAAGGGTTTAGCATCACACAGAGTGACACACAGGTGGCGGTAACGACAAGAACAGGTGGGCTCGACCGCACGCACGCACACGCGCAAACACACGCGCACACACACACACACACGCGCGCACACACAAATATACAATCTGTCATCGAACAGAGATTATGCTTTTCCTTTGTGTGTTTGCGTGTGTGTGTGTGTGTGTGTGTGTGTGTGTGTGTACACACAGGTCATTGTGTGCCGTATTAAAACTCAATCGCTTATTAAGTGACAGTATTTGCCCCCTGGAATGTATTTAAGGGCATTTTTGACATTTAAGAGGGTATTTTTTAACTGTAAGCACATTTAAACAGCATATTGTTTATTAAAGTTGTCTATCAAATAAAATGAAATCAACAACAATGAAATACACAAGCAGATAAACACTAACAGAATATTTTTAATTATTTACTAGGTTAGATTTGATGCTCTCTGCTGTTATTGCGGTTTTAGAACGGAGTTATTTATCGTAAAACATTTTCTACAAAATGTGGCTATAGATTTTGCCGAGTATTAAATTCACGAACAGATAAACCCGAAAAACAATATCATAAAGACAACAAACGTTACATAACTCGCCTCCACTTTTTAAACGCCCGAGTCATTTTTGTCGCTCTCTGAGGCGTTTTTTGCACTGATTAAATGACAGCTTCTGATTGGCTGATGTCTCACTCTGGCGCAGCAAATTCTGGATAATGTTTTTTTTTTTTTAAACAGTCTTTATGTTGACAGTTTTGATCCAAAATGCATCTCGTTGTTTTGGCTCTTCAAACTCCCTCGACGTTTCGAACAAACCGAGTCATTTTGGGTCACGCCGTGACGGCCGACGATGAGAGCTAATCGTACGTGCTGGTGGTAAAGTGATGCTTGAGGACAATTATGATTTGAGAACGAGAGAGAGAGAGATTTCCACCCACACAACACCTACAGTTTATAGAAACACACACACACACACACACACACACACACACACACACTGAAGTGCACCGAACACACAATAGCGAAGCATCGCTCTCTCGCTGCAGGCTAATCTTGTCGCTGCTGTATTTTCTACTCTATTCCGCCATTCCTGTTAAAACAAAGAGGTAAGAAGATCTAAATCAGAATTTTAAAATCCACCCCGCACCCCTCTCCTGTGCTTTTAACGCGCCCCTCTACATATTCAATAAGTTCTCGTGTGTGTTACCAGAGAACAAAATGTCCCCACAGGCTTCAGCTGTCATATTTATTCAAATAATTGACAGTACAGATGTCCGAGAGCCACGCTTGGGGATTCGTGATAAACAAATGCAAAAAAAATCGTCTAACTATCGCAGAACAACACAGACGGACCGCGTCAGAAAAATCTGTGAGCTGCCTACCTAGACAGCATTCTTGGGCATCGTAGTCACGTTCCAAATCAAACTGTTGAGATATGATGCTCAGAAGTGTTGACTACGTAGGGAGGTTGGTAGGTACAATGCCCAAAACGGCTGTCCACATAGGGAGCTGGCTAAGTACGACCCCCAAAAATGCTGTCTCGGTAAGCAGTACACTAGGTGTGATGCTTTAAAAACTGCTCCCTTCATAAGTAGCACACCAAGTATGATGGTTAAAAACGCTGCATCGGTAGGCGGCACACAAAAATCTGTCTTAACATTTGTTCAGTAGTCAAGAGGGACAAAAATGAGGCTGGGTAGGCAGATCCCTAAACACAATGCTCATCAGGTAAGAAACCCAAAAATGCTGTCTAGGCAGACAGCTACCTAGAAAGAATGAAACAGTGTTGATTAGATTGGCAGTTCACCCAGCACAACGGCTAATAAAAAGCCATCTAGGTAGGCAACTCAATAGGTACAATGTCAAAAAATGCTGCCTTCAGTAGGTTTTGATCCACAACCATAGTGACAGAAATAACGATTTTGAGACAAACAAAGTCTCACCCTAACGTGTCTCTTCTTTGACTCAAAGCAAACCACTAAAAACAAACAAAAGACTGACCAACAGATGAAACATTGCCGACAAACAAACAATATAAAACAACCAAACTTTTCCATCTTTTAATAATGGAGTACTCAACAGACAAGCTTTTTTATTGACCATTTCATTGTGTCGTAGACAATGAGAACCATCTGTAATTTCCCATGATTAATTATTAATTGTCGAATTTCAACACGCATTTATCCTGACAAAAGAAACGTGTGACCGTGCTGAGTTTCAGGCTACACAGATGCACTTCACTACTGTTTTAGGCTGATATGCAAATGACCTAAATTTCCTCTTAAAAGCATTCCTAATGGTTTCCTCTCCGTTTTCTCGTTACAAATCTGAGTTCTCAGTGTGTGGCCGCCGACACGGTCGCTGTTCTCCTCTCTTTTCTTCATCAGCTCATTTACACGATTCGCCACATTAACGACATTAGCCGAACGCTTTCAGACGTAACTTACACTGAGGCTAGCGCACAAACACTCTGCTTTCCGCTGATAGCCGCCTTGGGCGCTTTTGCGAATTATAAAACGAAGCAATTACCAGCGCGTCATTAAAAACACAAGTGTGCGCACACGCGCGCAAACACGCAGAGTAAAATTCGCTGACGCCGAATTTACTTACAGTCACCCGAAATTAAACGATACGGTTGCAAAAGGCTGACGTGGTGTAAACTGTCATTAAACATTAATAATTAGATCGATTTGGATTCGTTAATGACTTGGATTAATTTAAAGTTGCATTTAATTAAATTCCAACTTAATTTAATTTAGAAACAAAGCTTCGTTATTACTAACGACAGCACATTTTTGACTAGCTTAAACAGAAAAATATTAAAATGTCAAGACGTTTCTGGCTAAAGTGACCGTATTTAAAAAAAAAAAAAACAACCTGTCAAACATTTTGTTTATTTTAACCACTTGACATATTTAACTGTGAATAATGAACCATGAATAAACTGTAACCATCGCATAACCACCATTAACAAACAAACAATTTTTCTGTTATAATTCTCTCACACACACACACCTGCCCGGCGGCGTTCATGATCCTGTGCTGGTCTCACATCATTAGTTTCCATAGCAGCCCAAGTGGCATCAAACGGAGCGCGCTCAGTGCAGCTCTGCTCTTCTCCGTGTGAGCGCCGTCCGCTCGCGTACCTGCCCAAAGCCATCGCTGCAGCAATCCTTCCTGAATCTCCGCTCTCTCTCTCTCTCACGCACACACGCTCGCCGCCAAATCAACAGCTGGCCTTTGTGATGTCATCCCTGGCTCAGCCAATCAGAATGCCTGGAGGGCTGGTTGCAGTATGTCAGTGCTAAACAGGGCTCCACCCTCCAGAGCCAATCAGATGGTCCCTGTGGGCCAGCGAGAGGCAGACGCCAAAGACACACACACACACACACACACACACACACACACACATGGCCAACTGTGTAGAAGTGCTACTGTGGGACAGTCTGTCAGGGTAGGAGCACGCCAGCACTGCAAAATCACCTCACTGAGGTGTCGAGGGTGCACGTAAGCCATCACTCGAACCCAGTGCCGCAGTCAAACACACGCCCTGCTTAACATGACGTTCCCGTCTGAAAACAAAACGTTCACAAACATTTCTGTTCTGTTCTAACGCGCCACGTTTCTTAAACAACCCCTCTTTCCAGGAGCTAAACGAGCCCCTGATGCGAAACGCGCTGAGCAAACGATATTTTCGCTGCTGAAAGTCACAGGCAGGTGAGGTCATTTCAAAAAGTAGGTCACAGAAATATGTTGCCGTGGCCAAATGTACACTGCTCCAAAGCCAAGAATTAAGGGCAGACAAAAGTGGATCGTAAAACCAGGTTTACTCCAGCATACCAAAAACGATGCCAGGCTACTAAATAATACATTTAGACAAAATTTGAAAAATGCTGTCTAGGAAGGCAGCTCACTTGGTATGATGCTCAAAAATGCTAGTAAGGTAACTAGTCAGCGTATAAATGGCTTTCTTAGTAGGTGCAATGGTCAAAAATGCTGTCTAGAAAGGGAGCTCACTAGGTAGGATGCCAAAATGTGGTGTCTAGTTAGGTAACCTATTAAATATATAGCCCAAAGAAGGCTGTCTAGACAGGCAGCCGACTAAGTGCGACACCTAAAAAGATGAATTAGAGAGTTAGCTTGATAGGTACGACGTCCAAAACTGCTGTTAAGATAAGTCACTAGATATAATTCCCAAAAAGTGCTGTCTAGGTATAATGTCCAAAACTGCTGTCTAGGTAGGCAGCTCAAACCAAAACTGCATCCAGACTAACCAAAACACCCGGACAGAATGACAAATTAAACAATGAGGCGCTCGTGACCGTCCGCGACACCAACCGTGCGGTTTTTCGCCTAGCGAGAGGAAGAAAACGTCGCAGTGACAGTAACACAAAGCCTGTCCCGTTCGGCAGCCGTTTGCACGGCTCCTTTCAATGGAAACAGAAATCCGGCAAAATTTCAGCTAAATGGTGCATCACGTCTCATTTGCATAACAAAAGATCGGGGGGGTAGAAGAATTCGCGCTTCTGGCTAATTGTAGCCCGGGATGCTGTTTGTCTGAAGAGAAAAAGTGACAGCCCTGTTTAATCAGACTTGCCCCCACCGCGTACGAAAACTCAGTGGGAACAGCCGAGGACAAGGGGCGGAATGTACAGACGGATTCTAATAAGCGTTTTGGAGGCAGGGGGTTACGTGCACTGCGTCGGGACTATCCTGACCGAGCCCTGTTAATTCTGCGGAAAATAACCTGGAAGAATAAAACAGATAGGGATTAATGAAGGTGTTGAGACAGTAGGTGGAACGCCGGTAGTAATTTGTATCGGAAATGATCTCGTTAGCGAGGAACGTTCAACACCGCGCTGATTACCGCCCGACAGAACGGGTCAATAACTCAGTGGCGCCCCAAAATACCACGCGGTCATGAATCACCGCGCCGGTCGTTATTCTCGTTAATACGAAGGGAAAAACGAAGATCTGCTGTCCGACGGCTTACTCAGCCGTGTAAGCGCGGAATGAGAAAATGTGTTGACATTTAAAGGTGACCGGTCCTGATGGTCATTTCTCTGGTCTAGGTGACACCTTCGTTCTACTCAGAGACCCGGTTCCATCGGGGAAAAAAAGACGTTTTTTGTGGAGCTCCGAGATGCTTTCTGATCCCTCTAGGTGACAACAAATCAAGCTGGAAGCATATTAAACGGGTCTTGCGCTAGATTAATAGAATTTATTGGGGGAACGGGCGAAAACGGGGAACATTCTAAACGATAACAAACCTTGCCAAACATATTATGAGATGATTTTGACCAATCCAGCTGCCTATCACCATACATTCCCTCATACAAATTCCTCTGCTTATACTTTGGGTGAACAGGGCGCAGATGGTAAACGGGTCACGAGAAAAACAACAACAAACATTCTCCAAACGCAAGTGTGGTGATTTTGACCTGCTGTGGACACTGATTTGACTGTATATCAGGCTACTGGTTATATTTCTTAACCCAGAAAGCTTTGCTATAGTGCTATAGCAATAATTAGGCGAACAGAGAGCACGTTCATGCCTCTTTGAGGCATAAGTAATTAAATAAATATCAGACAGTATGAAAAGGCGCATTAAAGTAACGCAGTGCTGCAGACTAACGCAGCGCTCATGTGGATTGCAGGAAGGAGGGGTGAGGTGCGGGGCACAGGTGAGAATTCTCCTGTGGTGATGCAGATGAGCTTCTACGAACGGTAACTCGTGGATCATTCCGTACCGCAGCGCCTCCCGCGCGCAAACATTAATATTCGGCGTGACAGAAACAGGCCGGTGGCACAGAAAAGCGGGACGCTTAACAATACAGCACAGCAGCATTTAAAAATATATATAACAACAAACAGCTGAACGATCGCAAGGTCAAAACGACGAGCCCGACAATGAATCATGTCAGCTCTTTTCGTGGTAGCTTAAATAAAATTTGCTGCTGGGGTCCGGAAAAATATGTAACAAGGAATTAAAACTTGAAGCCCAAACCAAAACATACAATTAAAACGACAGACTATTCTTAAAAGATTAAAAAAAACCTGAACCGTTAAATTATAAAACAGACATCAAAACGTCTATGTTCGAAATAGTGTACTGCCATTATTGCACATACTATTTCTAAAGTATGCTGTATAAAATGCTTAGCGTGCAATTTTTACCAGCATGCTAATAATACTCAACTGACCTCCTACTTTCCCCACAGGTAACGTACAACCAGAGCACACTGAGTGAAATGCTCTACCCACGATGCATTGCGGTGGGCTTTCCATTTCTTGTGTGACGAACCAAAAGCAATCACAACCACGACTTTAAACATCTGTCTGAGCCGACTGACAAATATTTAAGACATTAAACATGTATATTCTTATTTTTACAATTAGACAACTTGCTGAGTTCACTGTGAATAAGTTTGCGTAACAATGTGTGTATCCATTTAGTGAAAACTTTTAAATCCACACAAAAACTAGTTTTTCATGATTCAGTATTGCAAAAAATACCTGATTTTTTTTCTAGGTACATTACAAACGTAATCAAAGCTAATTTTCTTATTGGCAAATATGGTTTTAATCTGTCGTGCACCCCAAAACATTACAAACCTAATGCTATAAACACATATATTTCATCTGCAAATCAGGTATAATGCCCAACACAAATATAAAAGGACAAAATATTACATAAAATATTATTATACATCTAGTCTATTATGATCTCTGTGGTGGCTGAAGGCCCATATGAATGAAGCCTGGATCTTTTTAGTTCACCTTTTACAGATACAAACCCTAAAGCCACACAAAACATCAGCGATGCATTGGGATTAAATAATGATTAATGAATCACATTACAAGCACAAGCATGTGTGAGATTTATTCTCTCGCCTCTTTATTTACCTTCCTTGGCCCCCAAAATACAAGCTCATCTAACACACGTATTTCGTATCTGTTAACATCAAAACACCCAAACTGTTTACAAAACACCGAAAATAAACATTGTCAGTCATCCGAGGCCGATGTTTCGCTTTTAACAGCTAAAATAAGACGATAATACAAAGGTGCGCTAACACACACATGGTAAAGCTAAGGGAGTTAAAACACACACAGGTCCTCAAGATTGCTTAAATTCACCAAAATAACACCCAAAACCGCAATCTTTCTGGTATAAGGGGGGTAAATAAGTGTATAAGCTTACCTCAGAGGCAGATAGAAGGATGAATCTTTAGGGAAATATGGGGAAATAATGAGTCTAATGGCTGCTAAAGGCTGAAGGCGAAGCTGTCGGGTCTGTCAGCGGCATTGAAGACGAAAATCTCAAAGACTTGGAAGAGAAAATAATGTGTGCGTGCAGTACTAAAATTACACCGATAGAGAGCGCAGCGTGGCCCAAAATACCAATGACTGACGACCAAATCAAACTTTTCAGTCATTAAAACGTTAATAATAGCTATTATTATATTTCAAATTAAAAAGAAAACAACAGAAGCAAAACTATAACAGTAAATAAATATAAAAATGTTTTATTAATAGTAATACTTAGTAAATACTGAGGCGATTAAAATCGTACGTACAATTTATTAATAATTATTAATATTAATATTTATTAACGTTATTAATTAATAATAAATGGCACTAATAAGAAACGCCAATAGTAATGCATTTGGTAGTAAAATAGTAAAAAAAAAACGCATAGCAATGAATAATACAATATAAATAGAATACAAAGCTGGTTTATTGATGAAGAATAGTTTTTCCTCTGTCACGTAAAATTTAACCAATCAGTGATCAATATTCACGTTCAGGAAGCGCCGCTCTTGTCTAGCATCTTGTCGGTTCTATGTTGTGATTGCATTTCTAATCAGATCAAGAAAATAGTGAAAGAAGCCGATAGACTGGCGTTTACTACCGAGACTTATTATAATCCTCTACAAATAAACTACAAGACGAGAACAACGTCACTTTTTCAAATTAGCACATTGGAAGACCCCATTCGTGTCTTAACACCTGTTGCAGATTTGTTTTCGCTGTGTTTTGGCATGTGACATGTTTTGCACCCTTACATGGTAGAGAACAAACAAGACACACGATTTTAACTACACTGCGTTCATCACCATCGAACAGCCACTTGTCGCACGGATATAACGTCACGGTGCCTTTTTGTGACGTCAACGGCCGTGTTGCCGCGAAATGTCCAATCGTTGACGCGTGCAATGATACTATACTTGGACTTTATTATGGTGAGTGTGACATTACTGCATTATACTCTTTTTCTAAGTATGAGATTGTATAAGAGTTGTTTTTATATTAGCGTATCCTCATTCATGTGGTTTCCTACTATGCAGTGCGCACTACCGTGTCACATTTTGCTATGAACCTCTCTTCTGTACATATTGCATAATGCACAGAGTTGTATATGAAGGCAAGACGATGAAGAAGAGTCAAGTCAGTTATACAGAGAGATCTTCGTCTCCAAATGGCCAATGCGCTTTTCAACTCCTCCCAAAAAAACTGCAGGAGAAACTCATGCCCTTCCAGAGAGAGGGGGTCTGCTTTGCCCTGTCAAAGGATGGACGGTCAGTTTTATTTGTTGGTTTTTTTAAGAACAAGGTCCTTTGCAGTACACTGTCTGTCTATATCATTTAAATCTACCTGTACATTTTCTGTCTGTCTGTCTATACCTGGTTAAACTTACTCAAGTTGTCTGTCAGTCAGTGGTCTTGTTGCTCTGGGTCAGACAGGTCAGTTAGTAGCTGGTCTTGGATCGATGGTGGGACATGCAGAGCTCTGCTTGCTACACAAAGGGTCAGTCACTTAATTAGAGGAACATTAAGTGGGACGGATTTTATAGAATCACACAGGCTGAAGGGACGGCCTGACATTTTGGATCATTACTATTATTTAAGAGAGAATACAAAAAAATCGACAATTACTGTCATGTTTTGATTTGGAGGCAGGTTTTAAAGTTGCACCGCACTTAAATAAAGGTTTGCATCAAAATAAACGAATAACATTTCTGACAAACATCTTTGCTCTGCGTGATGTGACTTTTGGCCGGTAGTACAAACTGATTTTCACAAGCGAAGCTTATATATTGTGTTCTCTGCATTCTACAGACAAACACTGTCGTTTACGCACGTAACTCCGCATTCACAAACGGGCGAATGTTTAGATTTTTTTAAGCCGTCACAATGCGACTCGCAATGAATGTATTATTCCATAAGAAACCCTTAAAAACAGTTTCCACACTGATGGATTTTCAAACAAAATATACTATTTAACATTTTCATTCAGTACGTTTCACATACGGTTTTCAACAAACAAGCGAATTCAAAGAGTATTCAGCTGTTAGTCTGGTTAACTGGTTAACGGTTTAGGTTTATACTGTTTCCTGTGTACTGTTGTTTAAAAATAGTACGCCAGACAGTAACGCGTTACATCGTTGTCAAATGACCTAACGTATTTTGCATGTTAACAGTGTCGCTGAGTTACGTAAAGTTAAGCACAATGGATTATGGGATACGGTTTTCTAAAGTGTACCGCACATACTATTTTATTTATAAAACCTGTTTTATATAGAAGAAATATTGTCATTTGTCTGTTCTTTAATGTAATTGAGGCAGCTTCCAATTCTCGAATAATTAAAAGTTACTACATCAAGTCGATGCGCATCAAAAACAACACATCCGTCACCTTTATGAAGCTATCACTTGTACACGAACGGACATGCGCCTCGCCCTTCGTTTTTTTTTGTCACGAATTTAATTTGGCGATTAATTTCCCCTTGTGTAGCGCTTTGATCCCGGTAATCAGTTAGTATGAGGATTACAGCCCCAGATAATTGCTCTCTAATTAAATATGTAATCTCCACTCCAGCCAATAACTGGAGCAATAATTACTTTATCCGTACAGAGACTGTCCGCCCCCCGTTTAATGAACCGCGACAGGCGTCCGTGCGGCCGCATGTTACCGCCGATGACTGGCCCGTTTCTGCTTGGTTTTTCTGTCGTGGGAAATGAAGGCGGTTAGCTACCATTTTCTTTTTCTATAAGGCTAGTCAGATTTAAAAATAAAACTGATTTATTAGCACAGCATTTTTTTGAAGCGTCCGTGTCAATAAACGTAAAATTTGCACGTGTTTTCGTTGAATTGAACGTTTTTTGTTTGTTTATTTAGTTTGTTTATGTATGTTTCCACGGTTGAAATTACGTCACGTTTAAACCTTGTTATCTTCCTCAGCACCCATGATTGCTCCGTTTTTAAATGTAATTTGCGAACAAATTTACTCGAAAAAAAACAAATCAAGCATGATGTTTTTGATTCTGTTTGTGTCAGCTTATGAAAGTTGACTTAAGTCCAAATTTTCGGTATTTAAAAACTTTCTAAAAACATGTTCCTGTGGTACGATTCCGGTCCAAACTTCTAACTTTTTAAATAAACTTGGAGAACCAGGGCAGTTGTCTGCATTTGTTTACGTGTTTGTTTAGTTCGTTTAGTATCTTCCTGCATCTTCACCTCACATTTAGAGCTGATATGCTTCTGTACTTCCTGTGTTATAAAATACGACCACCTGGTGTTTTTTAAACCATTGATTTCTGTTTTTTTTCGCCTCTCTCGCCTCTCTCGCTTCTCTCCCTCTTTTCGCTATCTCTCTCTCTCCACAATTCAATAATCTCCCAAAGACGAATTCCTTTTTTTAAACAACACAGCCAAAGCAAACACTGACACACGACGCTTGTTCACATGATCCAGTGTTTTAGAAAGATAGCTATACACCAAAATATCATCGAAACGTTAGCTATACACAAACTTTTCGTTTCTATAAAGCACGAAGGATTAAAATCAGTCATTACGTGATTGTACCACTTCAACATTTTGAAGTATTAGACTTAATGTTGCAGATCGCAACAATTTAATTTATTTTTTTTGTTGTCAAACTATCACTCTGAACAACCAACTGCAAAGCAACACCCTGGCAACCACCTACAACACTTTAGCACCATGGTGTTGAGTTTTGTGCAGGCAAGCAACATTAAAAAAAACTCGCCTAATTTCATTTTCTGGAAGTGAATACCAAGCTACCATGATTTTATTGTAGTAGTAATAAAGTAAGACTAATCAGAGAGATGAAAATAAAGCAGTTTATTGTTTATTGATGTACGTTTCCGCTAAACAGCTAGCCAGTTGTAGCATGACGGATGCTAATTTTACGCTCTGTCCATCACGAACGTGGGAAACGCGAGTTTATCAGCTTTGTGCTAACACGGTCACGCCACATTAAAGAAGCTAATAAAGCTATAATGTACCAGCGTATGGGCTACGACTACACGCTAATTCATCACTTCGGGAGATGAAACGCTACGCGAGGGCGGATTAGCATATGGCTTGCTGACACAATAACTGCGGTTTAATGAGCCCTGAACTTTGAACCACCAATCAAACCGTGACACAGGAGCGAAACTATCTCTGAATCGAGCACCGCGGCCAAGACAATCGATAGCTATTGAACCGGGATGAGGAAGGTGTATCGCGCGCTCGTTTATAATTGCATCACAGGCGCAAATTAAGGCAGGGGGAAAGATTAAGAGATTATTCGACGTTACCTTCGTAATGAACGTGAAATAACAAATGAACGCAAATTAAGCAGAGTTCCTTATCTATTGGTTGTCTTTTTGTCAGGGAAGACTAGCTTTAAAAATAGTGGATTTGTTACACAAGTTGTGTGTTGGTGACCAGCTTTAAAATGTATGACTGTAGAGACCCGCGTTCCAGAGAGGTTTTCTGCACGGTGACGGTTTCTGTTACTATGGTAAAACATGGTACACCTTCAAAGATAAGACCAGGTCACAGAAGGGGGCCAAGAAAACATTAGATAACGTTTACAAATGTACAATAATGAAGTTCTCAGTGGTGTGGACAAGCCAATCTGACAGAAACCTTTTAAAGGACACAGTGTTGAGCGACGTTATTTAAAAAACAGTGATAAGTGTGTGGACATACAGAGCGACACACACACACACACACACACACACACCTGAGTGGCACTCCAGGCGCGTGAGAGCACATTACACAGAGTTAGAAAATACTCCAACAATTTAAAGATGGAAAAAAACCCACAGGCAGGACAGAGATTGTTAATCATTCTTTCAAACGGAACACAAAACAAGATGAAGAGAGCTCATAGCGCCGTCTCTCTCTCTCTACCTCTCTCTCTCCTTATCTCTTGTTGCCTCACTACTCTCTCTGTACCTCTCTCTCACTGTACCTCTCTCTCTCTGTACCTCTCTCTCTCTGTACCTCTCTCTCTCTACATCTCTCTCTCTAATTTTTCAATTGTATTTGTGACTCAGATATTTCAGGAGGTCACTCTGCGCTGTTATCAATATAGAATAAAAATGTCACACAGCTCTATTATAATTTTTTTTTTATTACTTGTATAAAAGTTGGTGTGCTGGTACACAAATTGTATTACTCAAGTTCTGTGAAAAACTCGGGTCCCAAACCCTGAGACCACACTAAATATCTGACATTTAAAACCAGTTTAAAACTGTTGTGTTTAAAAAAGTTAATTTTCCCCAAAAATTGTTACGTTTTAAAAATGCTTAATTTAAAGGTGCAATGCGTAACTTTTTGGGATTAAAATGAACAAAAATCAGTTATTGAGCAAGTAAATAACAGATCAGTGTTCAACACGGTCTCCTTATCTTACCCCGATTCACAACAGTAAGATTATAATAATGATTTATAACTTGAGCTGTCGGGTCCGATTTCCTGGAAAATGTCAGTTTGTCATACATAATGAAAAGTACTTACAGTAAGCTGCAATTTCATGTTTAAAACAGAGATGGCGACAGAGAGGTGAAAGCTACAGATTGCAGCTTTAACTGAAATAAATCACTACAGATGTTTGGACTCTACTGAATGACTCCAAGTCATTACCACGTTACCATGGTAGATTTTAATTTGCATGTTCTCCTATAAGTGTTACAGTATATTTTTCAACACGCATCACCTGTACAATGCACTATTGTTCTGTAACTATACTCATACTGTAATACATGAATGTCTGCTACTGTATACGATTACACTTGTAGTAACAGAATTACCTAAATGAACCGCTAAACAAATTGATAATAACCGTCTCGTACGTCACAAAACCAGCTGAGGCGCCACCCGGAATCCGAAAGTAACCGCATTAATCATGAAATAAAAAAGCACAAACAAAATAAACAAAAAAGATGCAAAGTTCTTTCGTTTGTGCCAGTCGGTGTATCCGCTTCATTTGTAAATCCGTGAACTTTGCGCGACGCACAAGCAATTAAATATTTCCCCTGAACGAATCCGTATAAGATCAGCTTAAAAAAACGCGAGCTGAAAGTGAGCGAAAACGTCCCTCTAATGAGTAGCTGAACGATGAGTACAGCGGCTCCTGATGCAGTGACATTTCACTAACCAAACCCGATAAACTTTACATGCTTTGTTTCCTTACTGCTTTCAGCAGGACGCAAATGTCGTCGATTGTTTCGCTAGTTTTATTTGCGCGTGTCGTCATGCTAGAGCTGTCGAACGTTACGCGCCAGGAAACAGAGGCAGAATATGTGCGGCCTAAATTTGAAACGTGACTAAAAACAGAAAGTCGTGGTTTCTTTGCTCTGTTGAAATGAATGTTCCACGTGCTGTACAGACCTCAAACGTTCTCAACGCAACGTTCCCTCACCCGCACAAACTGCATGAACGGTTTATTCCCAGATCGTCATGTGACATCACAACCGTTGCCCTCATTAATGACAGTTGGCTTAGCCAATCAGAACAGGAGGCATTTTCATTAAGTAAAAATAAGTAAAAGTGACTTATTTTAGTACTTCAGACTTTATTTCTGTTGGTCAGAGAGACAGGAATCTTTTAGGTGAACATAAACTTGTAAATGAACCCTCCACACGGTTCTGCTGTGAGATTGTTTTTGTTTGTCCCCTCTGGCCATCAGCGTGATACTGTTGCGCTCAGGTGTGTGGAAATTATATTGAACAATGTGCACTGCTGAGAAAGCCCAGCTTTCACAATACCTCCAGGATCAATGTGTCGTTTTGGACATCGATTACGGGAAGGAATTAAAATGGAGATTCGAAGAGTAATTCTTTAAAGCAGGACTGATGGATCACTTCTGCTGTCTGAACTCTGTAACCGTGTGTTTGATGTGCTTCATTTATTGCTGTTTCTGTTTTGCAGGTGTATGATCGCAGACGAGGTAAGAGCATCTTGCTTTTCTTGGCTGTAATTAAATCTGGTTTTCCCAGCGTCTCCTCAGAACCCCAGATCTGCCTGGTGTGGACAAACGCAAAGAAATTTCCCTGCGTGTGCGCAGTATTGGATCTGGAATGTACAACTTTTGTCCTCCCAGTTGTTTCAAACTTATATTGAATCGAAAAGAGTTTGACCGTCCAATTCAGCGGTGGATCTCAGCTGGTGGAGTTCTCAAAGCTCCGCTCTGATTGGATCACGCACCCGCGGGGAAAACAATGTTGAATGCAAATCACAAAATGCAGCTGACCGCGTAATTGAGTATTGTAAATAGACTTTTCAGCTTTAAAGGATATGCGTTTTGGCAGCATTTTCTTCTACTTTAAAGCTGCAGTCTGTAACTGTCGGCTCTCAGTCGCCACCTCTGGTTGAAACATGAAATTGCAGGTTACTTGTGGAGTTATTTTCCTAACATGAATGAGAAATTTCTTACTGCTGTAAGAACAAGCTACAAACGCTGCATCATCTACAGAACCCAGTAGCAACTTTAAATTCATATCAAAGTCTGTGTATCCAGTCAAAACCAGCTGAGAGCCACTGCAGTAAATAAGTATTAAATTACATTGTGTGTGTGTGTGTGTATGTGTGTGTGTGTATTGTACATGTTTACGTGTATATGTATATTTTACATGTTGGCAGATACACACACGCGTTCCAGCACTAACTGTTCCTTTAATTGTTTGCGATCAGATGGGTTTAGGAAAGACCATCCAGGCCATATCTGTGGCGTACATCTACAGGAACGAGTGGCCACTGTTGATCGTTGTTCCTTCATCCCTGAAATACCCCTGGATTGAGGAGTTGGAGAAGTGGATTCCAGACCTGGACCCCCGAGATATCAACCTGGTGGAGAGCAAAACCGACACGATGTACGACAAACCACCGGCAGTTAAAATCAATTTCAAATATTTATAATGCCAAATTAATAAATTGATTTGGCAGGATTGTGTGGATCGGCCTGAGAACAACCCATCCGCAATCAGCATCTCACAGTTAATGTTGTTTAAACGTTAGCGAGGTTACCGGTTCATACTTGTGGACGTCTACGTTGGTGACAGAGATTTGTTTCGCGAAATGAAAGATTGATTTGTTACGTGTCCGAGTTTAATCACAGAGGCAAAATTGATTCGTGAAATTTACGAGCGCGCGTGACTTTGCGGACGCCTCAGGAAACGTTAGGAAAACATCGCTTGATTTATACGTATTTTTCCCCTCGCGCGTACTTTTATGAGGCGCGTCGGAAAGTTATGAGAAACGCTGCTTGCCGAAAAAACGCATTTGTATAAAAAGGGTTTGTTCTGTGGCTGCAAAATTACAAATTACACCACAGACGTATGGAATCAAATCAGGTGCTTGGAGAGTGAAACAAATCTTTAATGAGCTCCCCTTTACGGCTAACGTATCGTTTTTGCGGTATCTTAGCATACAGCGGGATCTTTTGAGGGATGCTTTTTCACAAAGCATGCTGGGATTGATTGCACAGCCCGAGCAGGCGTGGGGTCATGTTGGTTTTTTGCCTGGTATTAATGCTTCTGAAAAGAGGCGCTCAAATTGCTCCGTTTACCCTGAGAATTCTGGCCGGGTTGAGTCGACCTGTAAAGTCGTTACCACGGCAACGTCTCCTGTCAGCACGCTGAATTTGAACTCTAATGGCTTATAATGCTAAGAGGAAACAAGCATCGTGTTTTCTCCGTATTACACAAGCTGTCTTTACACACGCTGTGACAGGAAATTATAAGGCTAATATTAGAAAAATTATATTCGTATAAACTATAGTTTTCTGTATATTTTGTAAGCATGCACCAGTGCGATTTCTTTCTGTTTGTAGGTTAAGTTACTTTGTTTATTGGCAAATAATGTAGGTGTGATTTTTGATTAACATTCGATTGGATGGTGAACCACATCTATGTGGTGATTGGTTAATATTGCCTTGGTGACATAAGCAGAAAAGCCATTTCTGATGTAGAGAAATGTGTTGTTTCAATAAAAAAATCGTAAAACGTTTATTTTTATCTAGAATAACACAAAATTGTGTGCAGTATGACTACATTAAAGATGCAATCTGTAGGTTTTTGTAAGTAATGAAGAGTACAAAGTAAAATTAGACCATTTATGTGTCACGCGTCTGTAAACGTATAGTAGTTACAAGAACTGTTTTGCAAGTTTAATTCCAAAGTATTAATTCGTTGTCTGTTTTTTTTTCAGGAGTATCAGCACCAGTAAAGTAACTATACTGGGATATGGGCTGCTCACGACAGACGCACGCCCCCTCCTGGAGGCGCTGAACAAGCAGCGTTTTAGCGTCGTGCTTGTGGACGAATCGCATTACCTGAAGTCTCGTAACGCGGCTCGCAGTAAATTACTGGTGCCGATCATTCAGAGCGCCAAGCGCGCCATCCTTCTCACTGGCACACCCGCGCTGGGCAGACCAGAGGAGGTATGATTCTCCAGATCTGTGTGTCATTGCCTTTGATTTATTAAGCCGTTTGGTAATATGCAGCGTGGTTTAAAAACACGAGGAGATTCTGTCATTAGCTGAAATATTTCACGCGCTACACTCATTTGCTCATGTCATGCAAAATTGAGGTGCAATAAAATCAAAAACTATACATTTTGATAAGTTTCCCCCGAGATATCAAAATCGTTTATTTTACTGTTGTACACACGGCAAAACAATCCCTTTTTTTAAACAAGCCTTATATGGACTTCCTGTTCTGTCGGCAGACGAATCTGCATGAGATTCGTTTACGTTCAAAATCAATATTATTACTAAACCAAATAAACCGTAATGTTCATATCTTCCATAGACTGACAGCTGGAAATGTGTCATGGTTTTACTAGCACGCCGGCCTAATGACTCGCTCGCGGCGAAATTAAATCAATCAGTCAAGCGGAGGCATTTTTTCAGCGTTTATCCCTTTAGCGAGCGGCCTGGCAGTTTGACACGGGCATCGTTTCCGTAGGTCGCGGGCGGATGGCTTTCTCATCCTGTATTAGACGGTTCCTTCACCTTGTTCTGTTGCCCTCGGTATTATGCGGGTGCGGGTGTTTGTTTAACCTCTTAACAAGAGGGCTAAATATCAATGCCACGGGGTGAGGGGTAGAAATGAGGCGATTATACGTGATTTTGGAGCATTGGCTCTGAATGAGAAGACTGGAAATCTCTCTCTCTCTCTCTCGCTCTCTCTCTCTGGTCTCTGAAGCACAGTGCTCATCTCTGCAGTTATTACTCTGTGTAAGCTACAAATATTATTGGTGCACCTGGATGGCCCCCCCTTCTCACACTGTCTAGCTCTACTTGTCTCTCTCTCTCTTTCATTTTATCCACGTTTACATGCATGTCACATTGTTAAACAAAAATGTCGTCATGACAATTTTGGACAGCTTTGTTTAGCGGTGTGACAGGTTTTGACGCACAATGTCACTTTTGATTTTCGCGACGAAATAAACAGAGGAATCTTGGATTCGAATAACTGCTGTACGTCACAGGGCTCTCATAAACCTATATGATTTTTGACAATATGATGTCAATTTGGTATTATATTGAAAATATTGAAAATACGCCATTCGACTAAATTCCAGCGGGCAGAATGGGAAAAAACTGTTGTAAAATGTATGCAGATGAATGAAACATCATTCAGGAGATCTTGAGGCAGGTTACTAACATTTAGGAACAATAGACAGAGACAAACCCTTCGTGTTTATAACAACATCCTCTTGTTGTTTTCTTAAGAGTCTCTCAGACCTGCTGGACTTCTTTCAAAGAA
>JAZGTI010002928.1:0-33629 GCA_036877585.1 Botia kubotai
CCAGATAGTCGCAGAGCGGTCCAGCGTTTTCTGGGGTTTGCCAATTTTTACAGGCGGTTCATTCGGAACTTTAGTCAGGTCGCCCTTCCTCTGACAGATCTCACCTCCACTAAGAAACGGTTCTGTTGGTCGTCGCAGGCCCAGACTGCGTTCAAAGCTTTGAAGAGTCGATTTATTTCGGCGCCCATTTTAACTAACCCTGACCCGTCCCGGCAGTTCATTGTGGAGGTGGATGCGTCTGAGGTGGGGGTTGGGGCCGTCTTGTCTCAGAGATCACCTTCAGACGAGAAAATACAGACGTACAGAATGGCATAGATTCACAGTAATCAGTTTAACTAATTTACATGGTGAAATCTTTCTTTTGATTGGTTTAAGAAAAGGTTGATCCCACCCCTCTCAAAAAACTATTGAAATTACGATTAAGGTGTTTACATGGCACATTTTCATTCAGATTGTACATTTAAATTGATTACAATTGGAATAAAATGCTCCAAGTAAACGCACCAAATGTCTAACCACTAGACTTTCATTTGAGTGACAACCGATTTCAGGGAGCTTAGAGCAACACAGTAACTGCAATGTGTCCATGTATCACCGCATGTGGGTGCAGAAGTGAACGGATGCACATTCATTCGTATGCGCATTTGTGCTTAATGGTGTGAACAAGCTAAAGATTATTAAATCATTGCTTTTCCACGATGTGTGGAGCTTTTGTGCATCAGTGACCCTTTTGGGTTTTTTGTTTTATTTTCATTCTCTGCACATCTGAGCTTCTGTGGCATGAATTGAGGGAGGACATTTCTCACCTTCTAGCCAAATGACATCTGCGCAGCCACGCCCAGCGAGTTTGTCTTCACAACTTGCCTCACGACTTGTTGTGCTATTTCCAGCCCAGAGAGTCACTTGTCCATGAAACAGACGGTAGTCATTAATTTGTCCAATCACATTTTCTTATGCTCACTTCACTATTATCACTTCCGCCCTGAAATACTATTACCTTGCTATTTCCCATCCTCTAGTTCTTTTGTTTCCACTCCTCCTGCTCTCTACTTTTGCCTGCTGTGGTTTGCACTTACTTTGCACAGTCCAGCACAGTTCCTAGTGTGTACAATTGTTTAACAGGTAATCGCTAATGACAGCATGTGGTGGTTTTGTTCCCAGAATTATCAAACACATGGAGTTCATGCAGGTTACAAATGACGTCAAAATCTAAGAGAAAAATGACAGAAAAAAGACGATAAACAAATGTAACACAAGTTACAAGTTCACTTGTGCATGAGGGTGTTTATACACAGAAATCAACAGACAGTTAGTATGTGCCTTTATGTTAGGCATGTGTGAAAGACAGCCTTGTCCTAGGTCTGTCAGGTTGAAAACTGTTGCTTTCTCTAATGCTGACTGGTCCCACTGTAGAAAGTTGAACACACATGCACACTGACTCAACAATCATCCATCATCGCACTTACTCAGTTCTCACTATGTGGTGAAAGATACTACATTTATTTTCCCCTGCATTGCTTTCGTTTGTGTGTGTGTGTGTGTGTGTATGTGGTTGTTCATGTCAGCATTACCTCTTGCCCTCACACTCACCTGATATGTGAAATCTTTAATCTCTTTAAGCATAGAATAAGTGTGGGCGTCCATTTCTCTCACCCCACACACTGTTCACGTAGTGGCTGTGGCCCCAGTCTGACACCTGGCTCAGTCTGGTAATGCCATGTGTGTGTTTGGCCATGCTCAGAATTCCCCTGGGGGAAACATTTGGTCGGGCTGCTTTAAGGGGAAAAACATATTTACTAGTTTTTTAAAAGGTCAGACTGATTTAAAACCAAGACTTGATCCATCTCCTCCTGGTGTAGAACCAAAAGCTTTGAAAATAAAATACAATCTCTCAAAATTGTGGAAATTTAAAAGGAAAAGTGTGAAATATGGTTTACATTGTCTACTACTGAAGAATCTACGGCCAGATTTTCTCCCACACATTCAGCCAGGTCTGTGTAAACTTTGGCAGTTAAGAAAAATACACCTAATCTCTTTTTGTTTGACCTTGTTTAACCTCAGTGTGTATATATTTAATTAGTTCTTATAATCGCCATTGAATTAAGCCAATAAGTTGTTATAGGATTGTAGGGGCTGGGATGCTATGCAGGTCATAAGATGTGCTAAGTCTTCTGAGATCTCAGCCAATCTAGAGATAAGTTTGTGATTTACTGACAATCAGGGAGAGAGCAAGAGAGTATGAGTATGAAGAAATGTTTACATACATACAGGTTTACATACGTTCTCATGTAGCATCTAATATCTAATAAGGTATTTACTATGGATGTCATTTTTACAGCATTTGCTTAGCTGCATGTCCCTAAAACATTCACTGTTAAAATTACATTTTGCTTTTGAGACATTTAAGTTGTTTATTAGGTGTTTGTAGACAATAATTAGAATGTCATGCTTTTCTAATGATCATTCTTTCATGCATTTGTTTGCATCTGTTTATTTTACCTATTTACCTATAGAGTTAAAATACTCAAATACTGACCACAAAGAGACAAAAATGGTGAAACAATGAGAATTTACACATCCCCTGAAATATTGGCTGCTGGACTGAGGTCAGACAGAAAGAGTGATGAAAACACTGAAGAAATCTTTTCATGATATTTAAAGCAGCTACAAGTTCAGAGCTTGTCCCTTATAGCAGAAATGGTGAGGGAATGTTGATTCAGCCATTCATACACAAACATTCTAAAGAGGATGTGAATTTGTTTGTCGTTTAGCTAGAAGAATGTTTGTTTTGTGAATAGATGTTTCCATTTGTAAATTGTTTCACATTTGCTGTGAATAGACCTTATCAAACACAACCATACATGCATACCCACATGCTAAGGTGACGTGTATTCAGACTACATTTCTCTTAGCCAAACAAACAGAATAAAAAAAATTGCATGCTTCTAAACTTATTCCCCCAAATAAGAGTGTCAGTGTTAAAGCCTGCCTGACGAAACTGGTCACAAAATTTGGGAAAGTGGGAGCAAACAGCTCTAATGCCACTTCCTGCCATGGGGTCAGTATGTGTGTGTTTGTGTGTGTGAGACTGAGAGGTTACAGGCCGTCTTTATATGCTCAGCAGAGGTCTCAAGGGCTACAGGCAATTACTATATGTTACACAGACCAACTCAGTCCAGAGCTGAGAGCCTTTAACATTTATGTATCATGTGCATCATAAATTTAAGTTAACTTGACATCAAAATCATATAAAATAATGCATTTAGTAATATACTATAATATATTAATATAATGTTCTCTATCTTATTGTTTATTTTATATAAGCAGCATCAACACTGTAAGTTTGGGCCATTCTGGCATTAGGAAGCCTGATTGGTGTTGCATTACTGTTGCTGTAACCTTTACACTTCCCATTCTGATGTGTCAGCTAATCACTATGCTAGTTCTTAAATTCTAGAGGTGAAGGGGCCACAGCTAAAAATTAGCAGGATGTACTGAATTCCTTGCTAATTAGCACATTTAGACAGTCTTTCATGCAACACAGTGACTTCTCAGAGCCAGCAGTCACACTTGTATGGTCATTAGATCACTTCTCCCAGCATAATATGGATGGCTTCCCCTTATTTGGTAATTGCTAATGCTATCCCTCTTGCAATGGAATGCTGTGAACAGAACTCTTACACTCTTATAAAAAAACAAACAAGTGGGCTAATCCCACGGGGTGAACACCCTTCATTCCAAATACCTATTAGCCCTAACACACCATAGCTAATAATCTGACTGGAGACTTTTTAAATGTAACAATTTATCCTGGGCTTTTTTTTACTGAACAATGTAATAGGCACACAAAATATTTTATGTCTACATACAGTACACATTCATTTTGCAGACATTTAATCAAAAGCAACTTACAAATAAGAAATAATACAACAAAGGCTTTGGCATTTAGGCATTTGGCAGACGCTTTTATCCAAAGCGACTTACATTGCATTATACTATACATTGAGTATGTGCAATCCCTGGGATCGAACCTTGTTAACGCCATGCTCTAACCACTGAGCTACAGGAAAGCTGTAGCTGTAGCTTTAAATACATTAATTTTTAAAAAAATTTCTCCGTTGCAGGGTGCAGGGTTTCATGCATCAAGGAGGCAGAAGTATGGAAACGTATTTAAGACTCACCTGCTCGGGCGACCACTGATACGGGTCACAGGGGCAGAGAATGTGCGTAAGGTTCTGATGGGGGAG
The DNA here is from genome assembly GCA_036877585.1 of Botia kubotai. NCBI lineage: Eukaryota > Metazoa > Chordata > Actinopteri > Cypriniformes > Botiidae > Botia > Botia kubotai. The sequence goes on from JAZGTI010002928.1 coordinate 4,248, forward strand.
CACAGCCTGGTCACTGTGGACTGGCCCCAAAGCACCAGCACTCTGCTTGGTCCCAACAGTCTGGCCAACTCTATAGGGGATATTCACCGCAAAAGAAGAAAGGTGAGATTTATACACAGTTGTGCAGACATCAGTCAAATGTATTTTTATCCTCAAATACACCTAATATACACAGATTCATACAACACATTTACTGCTTAACTGCAGTTTTATTTCAACACTTATGAACCCACATACTCTAGGTACTGTACATGCACCCCTTGTGTGGCAAGCTACTATTACTTTCCTCTTGGTTTATATTTGTGTGCACCATATCCCTGGTTTTCAAATGCTGCCAAAAACAGTAAGAAACAAATAATCTGAATTACGAGAACAACAATACAGACAGAAAGAATATGAGACAAAGTGCAAGAAACAAGATAGAAAATCTGGCTTATCCAATGCTTTCCTTTCCCGTTCACTACAGTTACTCATAACAGTCTGCTCACAATGACCACATGGGGAATTATGCTAATAACAACTGTCTTCTCAAATCCAACTCATTGTTCAGCGACAAAATAACTTTTTGTGAATCCTGGTTCTCTTCCACACACCTGTTGCATTGAGGGGTCAGTGGGGTGTTATCAGCCTGATAATCTTGCAGGTCCAGGGCATCACACAAACTGCCTCAAAGCCTCAGACTTACAATGACTGCCCTATAGACCTCTTTAGCCAGGTTCCAATGTCTTGCTTTGGACACAAATGTCATCTTATATTCAACCTCACTTCACATATGTAAAAAAAAGTTGTCTACTGTTTATTCTGTCCCTAGCATCAGAATGATTCCCACTTGTAAATGTAACTTTGTAGACAAGGTTTGTTGGTTCTTAGGGCAAAATGCTAAATTCTCGCTCTCCTTGTAAGTTGACCTGACCCTAATCTCTCCTTCCCTGGATAAAGCAACATGAGAACTGCCATGTGCAACAGCTGTTTCATTAAACTAAAACAACAATCACAACAATAATATCAACACAGTCTATTACAGCATGTAGTTGTAGATATGCTAAGTGCAATAAATTTCATAAAACATTTATGGAAGTCAATGGTGATATCTCACCACTCAAGATTTTATGAATGAAGAGTTGTCTGATTTTGAAATAATTTGTTTAAATGGGAATTCCTACAACTTTTTGTATTTCCTTTAGGTTTTTATCTGAAATATCCAGATGTTTATCTATGTCCACATGACAAAACTGGACTTGTTTTTGTTAAGTGGCCAGAGAGCCATAGGCCTATAAAACAATGAATTTAAAAGAAGTGGAATTTACCAAACTGGCCAGTAGAGGGCACAGGTTCTTAATGCAGCTCACCCGCCTGCACAAAGAGATCTGCCTGTGAATGAGGGATTTTGTTTTAGTCAGCGGGGGAGAGAGAGACAGGGAGATTGGAAATGTGAAGAGTGTAAAGAAAGTGAAGGAGGGGGTGGAGGAAAAGAAGAAAGAATAAAGAGGTCTTTACATTCTGGTCAAACCAGCAGCTTTGAGCAGTTTCTTATAATTTAGGACATATGGAAATTATTAGGGTGGGGGAGTTTAAAAGGCTGTGTGCGCATGTGTGCTTCCCTGTGTGTATGTGAGTGTAAAGTTCAGTACAAGAAGTCAACGTTTTGAAATGAAGACAGGCGGCTGTTTTTCAGTAGGGTTTAAAATCTTGTGTAATGGGGACTGGCATTAGTGGATCTTGACTGACGTTTGTCCAGTAAGCAAAGACTTTAGCCTCTTTAAAGGAAAACTACAATAAATCCACTCTGATCCCAAACCAATAAGCTGTATAAACATAATGTTTATTAATGTATTTTTTATTTGTAGAAACCAAGAGATATGTGATGCTAATGTGTACACACACTTTTATAACCAATAGTTTGTTCTTCACATGCATGGACCGCTGTGGTGCAGCGGGCAAGGATCAGAGATGAATAAGTGATCAATGGAGGAGAACTGAGAAATTCCTTATAAAAAATCAAGTCATTCCCTAATTAACATATTGGTTTTAGCACTACTGTGACATCATAGGGACAAACTGAATAGGATTGTAGTAGATGAGAATGAATACTATATCAATGGCCAGTTTTGAATAGGAATTAGTTACAGGGTTAGCGACAAGCATGGATAGCTTATATGCAGCACAGAAGACCAGAAAGGAAGACAGGAATGGGCTCTGGCCAGAGAAAGTATGATATGCAGAGACAGAAGGAGAACAGAGATGAGCAGGTCAGATAAGTCTCCAGCCTACTTCACTTTTGTGGAAAAGCAGTGAGATGGCAAATAAAAAGTGCTATTGTTTGTGGACGGCACTGGAACATAGATGTTATTTCACTAAACAAACCAGTACAACTGAGGCACATTAGAAATGCACTTCTGTGGCCAGGAAAATCTTACCTTCTTCTTTCACCCTCACTGCTGATGCAGAGGGAAACTCACTCGAAACATCACACAAATATTCAGAAAGAAAGAGAGAGAGAGAGAGAGAGAGAGAGAGAGAGAGAGATGGAGGTAGATGTGTGGCAGTTAGGAGTATAAGAGAAGGTCAATAACACCAGGGACTTCAGAATTAACGAGAATGTTCCATGCTCTAAGTAAAAGAAAAATAAACTTGTCCTTTAGCTGCTGACTGTGGCTTCAGGATAATATTTTGATGACATTTCTTTTGTGTATAGCACAGACATTCTAGATTGTTATGGGTGATGTGATTCATGGGCCAGTTGCATTGTGGGAAGTGTAGTTTAAAAAGTGCAGGTCAATGTGTAAGTGCTTTTGAAACACCAGATCTCTGTTTAAATACAAAATGCCTGTAGATACAAGATACTCTTGAAAATGGTAGAAGTTTGACAAACTGCTATGGACTCCTATTCATTCTTATTAAGAGAAACAACAATTCAATGTAAACACATCAAAGCAAACTATTACAAAATGTCAAAACACAGCAGAATAAACACAATTTCATTTTTGTGTCTTAGATTTTTGCTAAAGTCTTCAGTCATGAGGCTCTGAAGACATATCTACCCAAGATCCAGCAGGTCATTCAGGAGACCCTGAGGGTGTGGAGCTCCAATTCTGAGCCTATCAATGTGTACCGTGAATCTCAGCGTCTCTCCTTTCAGATGGCTGTGCGTGTGCTTCTGGGTTTCCGAGTCTCTGAAGAGGAGATGCACTGTCTATTCCACACATTCCAGGAGTTTGTGGAGAATGTTTTTAGCCTTCCGATCGACCTGCCATTTAGTGGTTATAGGAAGGTAAAATTATGTTAGATATGATCTTAAACTCTTGTAGATAAAATAAGTGAAAGTGACCAATTTGTCAGATATGGTAACCCATACCCGAAATGTGACCTCTGCATTTAACCCATCACTGGTGAGGAGTGAACACACACTGCAAGTCGTGAACACGCACACACCCGGAGCAGTGGGCAGCACATTACTGCGCCCGGGGAGCAATTAGGGGTTAGGTGCCTTGCTCAAGGGCACTTCAGTTGCAACCCCCCAGTGCTGGAATCGAACCAGCAACCTTCTGATTACAAGTCCAACTCACTAACCAGTAGGCCACAACTGCCCCCAACTGCCCCCACAACTTTTAAATTAACAACAATATATTCTTCTTAAATTAACTTTTTGTGTGTTTTTTACATGTGCATGTGCAGGGTATTCGTGCAAGGGACTCTCTTCAGAAAAGCATAGAAAAAGCCATCAGAGAGAAGCCACTCCACTCACAGGCAAAAGATTATACTGATGCTCTTGATGTGCTTCTAGAGAGTGCCAAGGAGAACAATACAGAGCTCACAATGCAGGAGCTCAAGGTGAGTAAATCATCACTACTAGACTGTAGCTCTTTTTCAAAACCTGCCAACAGCATTTTAAGGCCTCATAGGTTTTATTATAATCTATGTTTGAAACTGTGAAAATGTGGAATTCTGGGAAAATGTGGAATTCTGCATGGTAAAAATGTGCTGAATAGAACACAAGAATTAATGTTTTTGCAAAGTTGTCTATGCTAGCTAGCACTGGTTTGGTGATGGTCTAGCTGATGGTCAACAACATGGTATAGCCAACAAATGCTGGATGAACCTGGCTATCCAAGGGAAGCATGCAGGTTTGTTAGTTAAGAAGCCTGGTATGCACACCAACATACCAGCAATCAGTGCTGGTGAGTAACAGTATTAGGCAGAAGACAGTAAGACAGGTCACTAGGTTGTGGAACAAAAGCTACTAAAGCACCTTGGAGAGTAGCTAGGTAACATATCAAACCTGTTTCATAATATGTTCTTTAAAGGTTTTGTTATAGGCCAGACTCTGTGGCTTCATAACCACCTGGGTGGTTTGTGTGTGTGTGTTTGGGATGTCATGTTTATTTAAGAAATCAGTTTGCTGTAAAAACAAAAGTTACAAATGTATCTTATTAAACATTACCCATCACATCTTTAGCTCAGATCTTAGTACCCTGGTTTCTCTTTCTCTCAAAATTGCTGCCATTGTTTTGATCAATAATAAGACACTCTCCCCCTCTCTCTCAGGAATCCACAATTGAGTTGATCTTTGCCGCTTTTGCCACAACAGCCAGCACCAGCACTTCTCTGGTCATGCAGCTGCTGCGACACCCTGCCGTGCTGGAGAAGCTGCGCGAGGAGCTGCGGAATTGCGGACTGCTGCATGATGGTTGTCTGTGTCAGGGTGAACTGCGGCTGGACACTATTGTTAGCCTCAAGTACCTGGACTGTGTGATCAAAGAGGTCCTGCGTCTCTTTGCTCCTGTTTCTGGAGGCTATCGCATTGCCACACAGACCTTTGAGTTGGATGTGAGTCTTTTGTCGCTACCTAGATAGCTTTAAACCTAAAATATCTCTTTTTTTTGTTGCATTGTTCTAATCTCTCTTTTCCTTACTTTCTCAGGGTGTGCAGGTACCCAAAGGCTGGAGTGTCATGTACAGCATCCGTGACACCCATGACACCTCAGCTGTGTTCAAGGATGTTGAGGCATTTGACCCCGACCGATTCAGCCCAGAGCGCAGTGAAGATCGCGAGGGTCGCTTCCACTACCTGCCTTTTGGTGGTGGTGTTCGCTCCTGCCTAGGCAAGCAGCTGGCCACTCTCTTCCTCAAACTGCTGGTCGTGGAGCTCGCCGGAGGAAGCCGCTTTGAGCTGGCCACACGGACATTCCCCCGCCTGGTTTCTGTCCCAGTGGTGCACCCCACCGATGGTCTGCATGTGAAGTTTTTTGGTCTTGACTCCAACCAGAACCAGATCATGGCCAAGTCAAATGAGATGCTGGACTCCACTGTGTGATGGATTGAGAGGGACAAATGGAGGAGAAGAAGGAGCAGATTTTATATTTTGCCCTCTCTGACAGTGAATCGAGAGAGTTGCCATCACAAGTTTTAATAAATGACACTCGTTTGCCAAAAATATATGGTTTATCATTTATAAAGAAAATGCAACAAAATAAAACATATATAAATTTAACTAAATGTATTGCTACATCAGGAGAGCACAGGTGCAAGGTTTTGGACTTTTAAAAGATTGATCTGGGTGTTTAAAGGGACAGTCATGAAAGCATCTGCTGATGCATGTTTCACAGGGTAAGGCCATTTCTGCTAAACCAGCATGGAGCAGGGCTGTTGGAATCAGTTTTAAAGTACTTTGAGGTGAGAGATTTTGTATGTGAATTTTCTTCTAGATTTTGGATTAGATTATTTGTTTTGTTTTCTTTTGTTGTTTCGTTTTTCCTTGCCCTTGTGCCCATACCTGTTTGCGTGCATGGGCAGGTTGTTATTCAGCTAAAGTGTTAGAAGTAGAGTATGCAGTGTACACTAGAATGAATGAGGGGATTGTGTAATTACTCAGGTGTGTTAGCAGTACAAAAGAAGCTTTCAGACTAACCCATACTTGTTATACATGCTGTGTACATAATTGACAATTCATTATATTCTTTATAAGAGAGTGAGAAAGGGAGATAAAGAGACAAATATATAAACAGAAAGAGAAAACAAAACCTGTGCTTTATTACAGTGATATCATATGACAATCTCTGCCTTTGTCACTTCGTCTGTGTTAAAGACGAAGTCTTTGTCTGTGTTGGGCTCATGAAACAAGCTATAGGTGGAATGAGGGACTCATTCCTGCTGAAAATAATATATCTAAAGACAATTATATAATCCTAACTTCATGTCATGTGCTGCTTTGGGGGTCGCTCTATATTTATATAGATGGAGCAGAATGCCAGCGGATTTCCGTAAAGGAGAAGACATTTATTTTTCCTGCTGCTCCACATTGCATCAATATAAGAAGAAAATATACTGAAGATACAGTAGATGATGGTGGAACTGATCAATCAATAAAATATATACAACCAATCAGGAGCGTGTTCATGAGATGAACTCTTCACGAGGAAAGTTTTGGGGGAACTATGATTCCGGTTGAAATGAGAAACCTGATGAGGCTTGTTCCTCCACTTCCTTCATGAGCTGTGTGAAGGACTTTGATGAAATATGCCACTGATCTTTTTTGTATAAATTAATGAATGGATGAATTAAAATTATTAATTTCTGCTGCTTTCAGCGTACCATTTTCTAACAGCATAGATTGTTACATTTCACTGAATTTCTGAGCAAATTATCATGTTGTGAGTGCTAAGAGAGATTTAGCATATTTACCTGTTAGAAAGCCATGGGTAAAGCATATTTACATTGTCCAATATACTAATATTCTTGCTATTAATATAATTATTGTAATAAATCTTATTTTAAGTGCTATTTTTGTTGTATTTCAGAATAGAGTTTTAGTATGTCTGTTGGTAAATATTGTTCTATTTAGAATTATATGAATTTCAGTTATATTGTATACAGTGTTCAAATGTTAATATGGTTTTATATTATTGTAATAATTATAATTTTGTTATCATTATCATCACATTTAGGTTATATTAATAAATAGAAGCACTTCTGATGTTTGTTTTTTGAGGGCCATTTGACTACATGTTCTGTTCTTTTGTTGATTGTTGAGTTTGTCTGTACATATATTTTATTCCTTTTTACAAATCTACATTTCACTTATGTTTTCCCTCCTTTATTGTTACAGTGATTCTTAATTCGTAATTTTATAAACCCTTGTAATAAAATATATGTAAAATCAATCAGTTCTTTCCTAATTATTTAAAAATAATTATTTCCTATTATCTTGCTACTTAACATTTACAAATTTCTTTAACATTCTGACTTTTTAGAATCTGTATATGTTTTCAATATAATTTAATGCATCTTTTCTTTTCACCTGGCAACCACAGGGTCCTTGTTACATGTGTTTCTTGTGTAAGGATTAAAAAGTGATAACTTTTTCCCCTTTTTAACATCCTCATTTGATGATGACACGATCTTCAAAACTACTCCAAGCACCCAAGGGTGTCCTAGAGAGGGGATTTTAACCCAGGTCGCACATATCTGCAGCATCATGCCCATGCACACCAGGCAGACCCAGGCTTCCTCAGCTCTCTTGAGAACTGAGTATGCATGTTCTTCACCCAGGCAAACATCCATGGGTCCATCGGTGCTTTGAAACAAGAACAGCAGACAAACGGCTCCTGAAAACAAGAAACTGATGACATGCTCTACAGGCACTTGCAGGTGTGCATCAAGTACTGCCGTGGGCCCATTAGATTGGCGTGATTAGACATGAAATTCAGGTACCGGTCACACCAAAGGCATTCCCCATTGCATCAAACCAGGTTCAGTGTCTAGTTCCCTCAAAATGAAACAATTACGTTATAATGTTGTGACATTTGTACTTTCTTATAAACACAATTCTTTTTGTAATCATTTTAGGAAAATCAATTTATTCAAAGTTTTAATATAATTAATTTTCAGAGAGGTTTCTCTGAAATAAATTTCCACTTTCTCTATGGTTATGGCACAAGAACTCATGCATTTTTTCAGTTGTTTAACATGAACATCAGAAGAACATGAGCAATGTGTATCTTTACAAAGCCATGGGGACACACGTTTTCAATTTGTGGGTAATTGCTACAGACTTACTTGGGGTTTAAAATCTTCAGCTAAGAAACTGGAATGGAGTGCTGACAGGACTTGTTTGGTCCTTGTTTGGTCTTAGAACTACAGTCAAATCGAAACCCACAAATGCATTTGCATTTCAATTGGAGAGGAATTAACTCTCCTCAGGAGAAATATTCTATGTAATTGTGTGCTAACTGGTTAGAACACCTGATTTGATTCAGCTGAGGACCTTTGGGACTTTTGCACAGCTGAATCAGGTGTTGTTTTGCGAATCAGAATTAAATTTGCAGTAGCAAAATGTTGCCAGAAGTACACTAGTAGGATTAAAGGTGCTGACTAAGCCACTAAATTAGTCTCCCTACATCCCTTTAACCACATGCTCGCTCTTCAGACAACTTGATGATGGCAGATTCTAACATATAACAGAATTTTCCCAAGTTTTTTGATGGCTGAGTCTAAAATCTACAGGTACCTTTTCTGATTTTCAGTCTGAATTCACAGTGCCTCCATTGTGCTCTTGGTCTGGCTGACAGAACATAGAAACAGAGAACGAGCACATGTCTGGGTGTGAATGTATTCTGGCTTTCATTTTGGGTTGTTTATGAACAATGATCCTTCGTTCAAAACAGCACTGGAGTGTGGTTCACACTATGTACAGACATTCTACTAAATGGCCATGTGTCTGTCCAATCTGGTATAGTTTTTGAGAATAATGATTGGAAAATCACAGCATAATGCATTGACACAGCAGGGTCAACTTGAAGACAAATAAACTCTGGTCTGACATTGCTTAGATAGTGAGAAAAAATAACACACAAGTCTTTTCCCATAAGCACATTTTCGTTCTCAGGTAAAAGCAGGACAATGGTTACATTCAAAGTTTTGCAGGTTTGGGTACAGTTCTCAAATAAACTGAACTTTTTCAAAAGTGGAGACTGAACTTTCAAATAGCTTTGAATCTGGTTGATTTGATTGATCACTGTTCTAGAAAAAAACGCAAGGTGAGGAAAAGTTTATTTGCTATTTACACTTTTATATAAGATACCATTTAATGCAAAATTATATAAAAAACAACAGTTAAAACAGTCAAGTAAAACACATATTACAAATTTCAGTGTAAACATGTTTTCAGCTTTTTAGAGCCATATTTAGGGCAGTGTGTTAATACATTCTTACAGTGTAAACTGCTACAGTTAAAAGGGGCTGTTTGGGTTGTTAGTCATAGTGTGTTCAGTCGGTTGCATCACTTTAAGACCCCGAGTGTTCCTGAGTTCTTCTCAGGATGTGCCTGATCATATAATAACTTGTTTATTTTCCACTGTCTGTTTGTGCCTTTTTTATTTCAGGAATTTAGCAAGGTTGTCAATAACCACAGGAAACAAAATCTGTGGTCAGATGTTGCAGATGTTTGATCCAAGCTGGAGGAGCTCTAAACTATTGAAAATGTATGTAACGCTGGTAAAATATTGATATCTTTTTAGTCTCAAATTACGGTGAAATCCATTTTTGCTCAATAGTCACCACAGTAAATAAAAAACAAAAAGAAAATTTTGATTAAATGAAATATTGCTGAGTTTTTTTAAGGGGAAAAGGAATCACAGAAAAACACAGATGTTGAACACAACACAGTTCTATTAAGTTGCACTGGGACCCAATAATGACATCAATCACCTGCCTATCTCTTTCTCTCCCTCGCCATTTCTCTGTCTTTCCCTAATTCAGGAATTCTAAACTTTGTATTTGTGCCATCTTAATTTTACTAGAGGCACCATTGCAATCTATCAGTTTGAGCAGCATGACTGGGATGGGATATAAATTAACATTGACTCAACATTGAGTCTGGGGCAAGATGACCTGTTTGCCAATATTTTGTCTCTAACATTTTCATTTTTTCATGTTACCTGTAGGAATAAAGGAGTAGGTGACTGTGGTATAAGTATTGTCTCTGTTGTAGAGTCTAAAGTTTTGCTGAGTTTGTCTAGTTTGTCTAAAGTTTGTGATGAGTCACAAACCTGTGAAGAGTCCAGAATCCAATTAGCACATCACAGCAACATATTCTTGCCATTTCTATCAAATAAAGTTTGTGCAAGTGACACAATGAGCACTGACATATTACCACGCCTGGGTTGAATTACTTGTAAACACACGTTTGATCTCCACAAGACACGCTAAATGGCACATCGAGGTCACTGACAGTTTCATGAGAGCTTTCATGAGAGAACATAAGTCATGGTGGACACAAACACTCATATACAGTCTAGCTTTCAGTAATGTCCTAACAATGACCTTCTAGCCCATGTCTACAGATTTATTTGTTTGCTGTAGAGTCATTTCAAGTCACAACCCCTGAACCTTATCATCAAGACAAGCAACGGAGTTATCTGGAATAAATTAATGCCAAAATAATGTCAGATGTGTGTAATTCCAACTTGTCCTTTAACTCGTGTGACCATATAGGTCATTTGTTACTTCCACTAAATACTGCCCCTACTGACAGAAAAGACACCACAGATACTTTTGATTTAATTTAATAATGTAACTACAAAAATCAAAGCTTATTTATCACTAAGTTAGCGCCAGTATGGCTGGGTTAGGGAAATGTCAACTTGAAATGCAAAAAAACTGTAAAACATATCACACCATGTATTTTTGAAGCATCAAAAATTTGCACCCATTCATAAAAGGCATACATACAACTCCAGTTGGTTAATTTTTTTATTTTTTTTAAGTGAAACAATACGTGTGAGAGAAAACATTTAATATTTTAAGGGTTGATGTGTCATATCCATGTGAAGAAACAGAGAACCCTAAATTAAAATATGGAGGCACGTCGATAACTTTGAATCTCATTGGTTCTGGTGGGCCTTGTGACTAGTTTTCATATGTTTTATCATGAGACACATAACAGCACTCTGATCTGTTTCTTTACATGGGTACCTGATGTGATCATGATCGATCGCTTCATAAGTTCAGTTAAGTTTTCATTTTAATTTTTTAATCGTTTTCTTTTACAAACATATATTTTAACTTTAGAACATATTTATTAACCCACTAGAATTGAATGGATTACTTTCATAGTGAGTGGATGCGTGTAGCTCGATTGGTAGAGCATTGCGTTATAGCAGTATGTGGGTTCAATCATGGGTTCATGGGTTAATGGGTTCAATCTCAGGGAACAGGTGTACTGATAAATGTGTACCTTAAATGCACTGTAAATCATGTTCAAATGCTTCTGCCCAATGCATAATTTAAATGTGAATTGTGAATTGGAAATCACCGCTAGGGGGTACTTAACTTTAAAACCTAACTATAGGTTGCTTGCAAAAACGATCCATTGGGCAGTCTCTGCAGTTCTCTTTGTTTCCATTCATCCTCTCTTAACTGTTTGCACATTTTTTAACCAAGAGATATTAAGATGCGTTTCTGGATGGGTGCATTTTCTGGACCAGCCCAGTGGAGGGTTTGCACATTTCAAATGACTTAGAAATGACTAAGAGATGCAGTCAATGTCCCCCAGCCTGCATTTTCATTGGGTCTTTTTATTCAGCCCCAGCAGTATGAGAGCTAAGCTAATTAGCATTGCTCTGCTGGTTTCTCATGCCCAACGTCTGAGGTTTCATTTCTCATCTGGCTTGTTATGTAGCCATCACAATCAGTTGGAGCATTTAATCCTCCTTTCCTGACAGATTCTAGAGTCGCTGGAAAAAGCAGTACCAGGAATATAACCTCTCTTGGATCTCTAACGCTAAATGCCTTGTAACGCTAACCCAAACCATGGATGTCACAGTGCGGACAGTTCCAATAAACCTAAGATGTACATGTCATTCTCCAGTAACAGTATTGCAATATAGACATAAATACGTTCTCACAAACTGCATTTATTCAAAACAGCAACAAAAGCAAAAGAGGAAAGAACAAACTTATTAAACTATAATTTAAAGTTAAGGCAGAAACATAGATTATTACATCAATCTGAGAACAAGACATGGGCTTCACAGGTTATTGACGCTCTCTGTCCTTTCACCAAAACATGTTGCATCAGCTATGGTGTCTTTGCATTAGGATGAATGAATAGGATAATATTTCTTTTGTGTCACTTAAAAAGATCAATAAACTGTGGAGTTGCTCAATGGTTCAGTCACAATGCACTCAGTGTGTCAATGTCACAATTTAATGCAACATGTAGCACATTAAGGGGGCAGCGACTGAACTTTAACAAACCCAGCTGTCGGCCGCTTTGGTGATGACCTCATCAAGCTTTAACCCAATATACAACAGCAAGCTTGTGTGCTTACATACAGATGCACTTATAAATCATGCATAAGCTATGATGAGTTCATTTTGGTTTTAGGGCATGTGTTGCACATCTGTAAAATTCACACCAATAAATTAACAGCACTAATTAAAAGCTTGTGAGCTTAAGGGCTTCGGTTGCCTCTTGCCGCACCAGTTCTAGATCACAGTTTGCAAAGACACAAAGATGATGGCATTTTCTGTATATTTAACAATATCTAACAATGTATATATACATTTGTGTTGTGATGCTGGATGATTTGCCTGCTGTAACGCAGCATGCAAATTCTGTTATTAATAAACCATCAGGGTGCAGTATTCAACCTAGAAAGAGAGAGACAAAATTACAGCACTAAATGTAGACCCGTATTTAACGCAAAAGTCTGCAGTTCACCCCATGGTGGGCTCACTCTAAACTGTTTCTAAAGAGACATTTTGTACCAACGTCTTAAAAATATAATCATGTAAAATATAGAAAATAAACCCCAGAAGCCTAATGGAATCATACTGATGAATAATCTTATATTTAAAGTATGTCATAGGCTGTTAATTCCCTCGTTTCGTTGGCTGGCAGGTATCTCTTAATAGACAGATTTTTCTTCCATTATACAGGCAACACATGTTTCATATCCATATTTCTTCAATGAAGTTAGAAAAGTTTCTGTGGTTCAGCGGAGCAGCCAAAACATTCTGCAGCATAAGAGTGACACAAGTGCTCTGTCTACATGCGAAAAAACCTCAAAGAAACAAACATGGGAGGAGGAAAAAGAGTTGAAGAGGTAAAGGGAAAAGAGGAGAGATGTGAGAAGATAATGAAAACCAGGAATACAGAAGAAAGAGGGAGAAAGAAAGAAAGGGAATGTAGAATGTAGGGTATTTTATCCAACCATCTTAGTAAATGCTGGTCTGGACTTAGGCTGGTAATTGGATTCATATTTCAGGACGTGCGAAGGGGTGATACTGATCTACAAGGAGCCCCCTCAGACTTCTCACATCAACACACCAAGCAGTGGAGCCTCTGAAAACACGAGACAGACTAGCTTTTACCAAACACAACTCACAAATTCACATTTGTTCTGTAAAGCTGTATTAAAATGTTGTGTATAAGACATATGCAATTTACTTCACATTAAGTTAAGAGGACTTATTATGCCCCATTTGACAAAATATAATTTTCCTGGATCCTGACAGCCCTGTTTTTTGTGTCTGAGTATAATGTTTGGATCCTGACTCAGTCCTAATCATGGTTCTTGTCTTGGAGTCAGGATCTAAACTCATGCCCTGTGTCTTGGTCAGGGTCCTGGCCTCCTTGTTTGGGTTTTTCATTAAATTTGTGTGCCAGGATCCTGACAGCCCTGTTTTTGTTTCAGAGCATGATGTTTTGATCCTGACTCCGCCCTAGTCATTTTTGTATCTTGGAGTCAGGATCTAAACATATGCTCTGTGTAATCTGTGATCTCTGTGTTGCTTGTCTTTGTGTGGAAGCACATGACCATTGTTTGTTTATTTTGTGCCATGTGCTCTCCTGTTGTGGGACTTGACCTCATCCATTTTTAGCTCATGCTCCTCACCTGTTTGCCTCGTTACCCTCCTTGTTTGCCACCCCTATGTGATGTGCTTGTGTCTGCTGTCTTGGGCTGGTGCGTTTTTGTTGAGTTGTATCTTGCCTTGTTTCTTGTTGGTTAGAGAGCTGTAAGAAACCTAGTCTTGTTTATTTTTTTGTTTCTGCCCCCTTGTGGGTGTTTTTGTTTAATAAAATAAGTTTTTGGTTTAAAGCTGTCTGCGCCAGGGTTCTTCATCTGTGATACATGATAATCTTGCCTTAAATTTGATCTCTGGAGATTGCAGCTATCAAAATGAGAGTCAGCTAATATGTCTGACATTGTAAATACTGGTGTTCAGCCCTGTATGTTTGAACTAGAGAGTAAGCAATCATTTTTTCCTCTCAATATTTAATTTTCCTTGTACTCATCTCCTTTTTCACATCATGTACACACAAACACATGCATGCAAATAGCATGAAATGCACACTCTGACCTTTAAAAATAAGGGCTAGAATGGGTAAGAAGATGTAGTCCACAGGTGTTGGCATGCTTATCAGCAGCTGGTGTTAGCATGAACAGATATGGAACACCTGAATGTGCAGTCACAAGTGCACACAAAACATGCAGAGATTTACAGATATATAGTACGACAATATCTCTCCTGATGCAGTCTACACACACACACAAAACATATGTCAGGAAACTGAGATGATGAGCTGTGTCCTCTGTGTAACCTGGTGACTGTTGGAGATCCCTGTTACACACTGTCTATATCAGCCCCCTTAACATTCATTTCCACACAAACTTATTAAATCATCCAGTACAAACATCTGTCTCTCTCTTTGTGTTTCTGTTACTCTCAGGCTGTCTTTATCTCTGTCCTTATTTTTGATCTGTCTCACAAACACGCACTCTCTCCTTGCAATCACTTGCTTATTTTATTACTCACACATCCCTCACTGTTTAATGATTTTGTCAATTCCATACATTGTCTCTTTCTGTCTGTGGAACTGAGAATATGAGCATCCCTATGGTTTTATCTCTGTCTCTCCTGTCTAAGGCTGCACACACAGGACTCTGATGTAGTTGTCCAATCAGCGCTATGAGAAGTTGCATCAGTGTGCAATAGACATAAATCAGCCCATTTCACACTGTGCTGGCATCTAGGAGAAAGCGACTACATCCGTTAACACTGTCACTAGGACCTTTGAGAGAGACTGTCATTGACCTTAGAGAGCATCCATTCAAAAATACTGATGTCTGACATTATCAGTAAACAACTAACACTGTAATGACATCATGCTTTATTTATAAAACATAGTTTTGCAATGCAACATACAATTACCCTATATACTTGTATATAGTGTATGCTGCTATGGTATATTGATTATTTATTTGTATCTGTGTTGAATGATAGGATGGGTCAATATTTGAGGCCTTGCAGGAATATTATTTAAAGGGAAAATGTGTTAATATTTAAATTACATGCACTCCTCGGTACAAAACACATTCATCTTCCCTTCATTCTGAAAATGCAATTTCTCACCTTACTGCTGTTTGCTCTCTGAGTTCAAGTTAGGACAGCAGCAGATTAATAGTGATGGTAACTCGTTAACGCAGAAATGGCAAAATACAGGCTGATGCCAATATGAGCTCAAACCCTAAGAAAACATCCAAACAGCCCCCAGCAGCCAGTTCAATGTTTATTAGTTCTGCCAGTTGTAAGTTGTAAAATATAAGCAGATCAATGTCAGTTAATGTGTAATTTGAGAAGGTTTCAGGGTGGACAGAAAGGAGAGATTAAAGGGGTGACTTAAGAAAGTTTAAAAAATTCCATTAAAATCATTTTAATAATCAGTTTATAATCATACAGTGTAGGTCCACTCTGCTGTCAAAGGCAAACAACCAAAAAAGTTGACTGAGGCCCTGTAATGAAGAGGGTCCACTAAGGTCCTCTATGCTATAGACCAGGGGTTTGTGTGTGACTCCCCAGAAGGACGCCAGAGCATGCCAGGAAGGCACTCATGGGGTTAAAAAATAAAATAGTCTGTGCAGCAGGGAAACAATTACAGGCCACATTTGTCCACAACAGCATAACATGGTTGTCAGTCCTATATTTCAGTTCTTAATATAGGGGGTTATGTTGAGACTCCGCCACTGGACAACTGCAAAATAATGCAATACAAACTTTTAAAGCAATTGTTGTCTTGGCAGTGCACACACAGCAGGGGTTCAGCTGCGCCCTGCAAACTCTGCCAGTGTGAAAGCACAATGGGTGTGCGCTGCCAGCATTCTGCCTATGCGCTGCTTGTGAAAAGTGAAAGTGACCTATTTGTCAGATATGGTAACCCACACCCGAAATGTGACCTCTGCATTTAACCCATCACTGGTGAGGAGTGAACACACACTGCAAGTCATGAACACGCACACACCTGGAGCAGTGGGCAGCGCATTGCTGTGCCCAGGAAGCAATTGGGGGTTAGGTGCCTTGCTCAAGGGCACTTTAGTTGCAATCCCCCAGTGCTAAAGAGCTAAGATTAGTCTGTTTTGAACAAACTGATAATTTGTGTGTCAGGCACACTTTCACTCTTTCATATAACATAATGTTGTGTGCTTGTCATGATATATTCTGTGTATTTAACATGATGCAAGCAATGTCCTGTTTAGTTTATTATTCACCTAGAAAACACATCATTGTAATGGTAAGATCCTACTTAGCAGACTGTAAAAAAAATTAAGTTTACTTTTAAAGAAATACCTGATTGGCTGAAGCTCACATCAGAAGCTTCATTTCCTCTTCTTTCCTTCCCTGGGCTCTATCAGATGGGAAACATCTGATAGATAGAGTTGCTGGTTTTCATCTTCACTCAATCCCTCAACAACTACTAGTTGTGGTCTGTTTGGTGCAGATGTTAGGGGGGAAACAGATTCTGAAAGCTTATATCCAGTTTTCATATTTTCAATTACCAAATAAATAAATATATTTGCATGTTGCAGACAAAATGTACCTAGAGTCGCATTGGAACTTGTTTGATCTGATTGTTTCCAAAACAGATGCAAGATTTTAGTGCCTTTGTAAAAGATCCTTAGGAACAAAAGGTGTTTGGTTATCCCAATCCTATGAATAATGTTTGACTTTGATGTGAATTTGACAACAACTGTGTAATGTGTATTTTTTGACTACTAAATGTTCAGTCCATAAAAAAACTGTTTCTTTCACTCTGTTGGTGGAATGAACTCCATATCTCCATCAGAATGGCTGAGTCATTAGCCATTTTCAAGAAACAACTAAAATCTTTTTCGTCTTCACTTCCTTGACTAATTTACTAACACACTGCCACTTCTAAAAAAAACCTTCTTATACTGTGTTGAAATACCCGAGACCTGTCTATAGCACTTATTCACTGTTGCCTCTTATTGTAATTGAAGTTGCTTCCTTGTCCTTATTTGTAAGTTGCTTTGGATAAAAGTGTCAGCTAAATGACTAT
Source organism: Botia kubotai (assembly GCA_036877585.1). NCBI lineage: Eukaryota > Metazoa > Chordata > Actinopteri > Cypriniformes > Botiidae > Botia > Botia kubotai. The sequence continues at coordinate 21,607 of JAZGTI010002928.1, forward strand.
ATGTAAAATGTATGTAAATGTAAAAAACAAAGGCAAGACAGAGCAAAAGTTTAAAGAATGAAAAGCTGATCTATAAATCATTTGGCTGCAGTGCTGGTTTGGTTTATGCATGTTCTTTGAGCAGCTTGAATCTGAATCTAGTCTTAGTAAAGCTTCACTGATTCAATGGTTTTCTAAGAAGATATTTGGCCATGTAAGTATATTTTAAATTTAATGTTTTTAAATTTAGGCTCATTTCCTAAAGCTATGAACATCACTTATCTGCTTCTATTCTGTTTTGGATGCTGGTATGCTGATGTCTCAACCAGGCTCTTAACTAGCTTAATCAATAAGGCTCCCAGTGTAACCATGTTGTTTACTAGCAAGAAATGCTAGTGAAGTAGACTGTTTGACTGTGCATGGAATTTCATGTTGTTCTAAGCTGGTCTTTTCAGAATGATTCATTAACACACTTGATTAATCACTGTTTAACATCTTTCGTCTCACTCTGGTTTCTTTTACTGGGATTTGACCCATGTTTTACATGCCACTTCATAACAGAGAAGCCCTTATCAAAGTCAATGACATGACATTATAGTCCTATTGACGTCAAATAAGTGACAGGCATAGCTGAAGCCTAATGCATCCAGCTGCACTCTTGTGAAACAAATGGAAGCATCCAGTACAAAAACATATTTAAAAGAGCTAGAGGAAGAAAGTTTGAAAACTTATTATGCACATTAGGAAGTGACAATGTTCACAGGGCTCTGTCAGCAGAACATGATGTCCAGTGTCCTGTTTTTCATCACTTTGTCCATGAGGAGTTTCAATGACCTGGTCATTGTTATCATTTTCTGTTAAAACAACAGAAAGCATTCAGTTGAGGTTTGTGTGTATGTGTCATTTTGTCATCACAGCTATGATCAAAACCACTGTTTCTCTGCATTTGTAATTTAGTGTTTTGTATTTAGCTTTTTTAGATCACAGATCTCCATATTAGGACATTTTGAAACTCATTGACAGAGGTGGGCAAATATAATACATGCCCACCTCTGATCAAATTCATTTTTAAATATTATTCCTAAATGATGTGTAAAGTTTTTTGGTCAGCATAAGGTTTTTTGTGCTTTCTAAACTTTCTTTTTATTCTTCATCCTTTCATTTAAATGTGACAAGCTATTCATCGTTCAGAAAAAGAGAAAATAATGACAGTCATTTAAAGGGTTTAAAAGATCCGAGGTTTAAAGGATTTGATCTCTTCAAGTGATGTGGTTCAGAACCCAGAGAAATACATATCTACAGAAATACTGATTCATGGTTTAGACATTGTAAAAGCAAATCTTGCATAGGTTTAAATGCTTTTAGCTATGCTAATGGTCATAGTGGCCAAACTGAGCAATAAACTTGTATAACTGTTTTAAGCGGTTAAAAGTATAATTTAGTCGGGCTACTTGTGTGCTTGTCATCTGTCATAGAGCATAATGGCACAAAAATGTCTTTTCAGTTTGTATCACAGACCTTAAATTTAATTTACTATAAATAACATTGAAGTTTTTCGCAGTACAGATCCCTGGCTGGCTTGAAGTGGTGCCTTTGATGGCACAAGACTGTCTGGCTTTGATGTCTCCACTGATGCAGGGGACAGTTTTGACCCTTGACGTCATGTGTAAGATGGTCCAGACATTTAAAGAAACATCAGTCAAATGCGCTTAGCCACACAGGCGGACACGGAGACAGAGAGATGAAATAGAGTGGAAATGAAATATTTTCCATTTGAATTAATGGAAATGTATGAATGCATCTGTATTCTGTGCAAACCTGATGCAGTAGGAAAGGAAGGTCACTGCATGTGTCAGACATTCTTGGAAGGCAGCAGAAACCTCTGTGGCTTGGGGAGAGGTTTATGGAAGGCTTGTGAAATATGGCAGCAAGGTCACAGGGAGGATGATGTTCACGGTCGGCAGAATTGTGATCCCCGAAAGTCTCTTGCATTTGGTGTCCACGTTATTGTTTTTCTCATCCTTAATTATCATCTCCTGCAAAGGCACCTGCATCTGAGAAGTGTCAACAGTGATGGACTGAAAAAGAACAAAGTCAAAACTGAGTTAGCAGTTCCTTCATGACTCCCTCGCACTTCAAATCTCTTAATTGCACTCAAATCTGAGACCTATACATGTGTGTGAACCCCCACTGTGGCCCCTGAGAAAATAAACACACACACATGCTAACACCAGCACATGTGTTGCAACAAATCTTTTAGTTTAACCTTACAAGCAGTCTGGGATTAACTAAACCCAAAGTTAAACCCCACCAGGGACAGATAAATCCTCTTACCTCTACTAGAGGGCGATGAGCTACCTACACATCCTCCACACACACACACACACACACACACACACACACACACACCACACAAACTTACAGCTGATTCTGATCCAGCAGGAGTGGGGTTAAAAGTTTAGCCCCAGAAGGTTGCAGGGTTCAGGGCATTAGTCTTTCCTAGTGTTCTGTCTGAAATCACAGCTTTTAATAGCGCTCACTAACAACTCACTATACAGGCTAAAGCTGTTACCACCAGTATGCAGTGATTGAACACAATACGTATAATATATTGCACAGATATAAGACAGCTATATATTGAGGTTGCCAATAAGTATGTTTCGCTGCACTTTGCAGAAGTGAATTTTGCTCTTCATATTGTCCATGAAGAGAGCTGTTGCTCATTGCATTTCATTTTCAAAAAGAAATGAATCTTTGAATACTACACAAGGTCTACAGCACACTGTAAAGAAAGGTAAAATCACCCAGATAACATTCTTGATTGTGTCAAACAGTCCTACAGACAATTTTGCCTCACTAAAGCAATTTAAAAATATAATCATACCAAGTCGATAGTTTTAAGTTGTATTATAAAATATTTGGTAACCCATTTTTTGACACCTCAGAAAACAAAATGTAATATGTCAACCTTAAATTGAATTTGATGTTGACCTCTTCTTGTTGAACTCCACAGCTAAAACAGCACCAAGCCAGAGGGGAAAAGCATTTATGTAACTCTCCAACCTCTCCTGTCTCTGATGACTTTTGCCATCTTTGACACATCACATAGATGCCTCTAGAAAAGTTTGTTTTGCTGCCCTGATCTCAACCTTTCCTCTATTGCCCTCTCTTCCTCTCCCTCTTACTTGTTTAATTCTTTTCTATCTCCCTGTGACCAAGTGCCTTCCCTATATTGTTTACTTTTTTCTTTTTTCTATTGGAGAAAATAGACTCTGATGAGTGCACATGGGTGTACCAGGCCTCAGATGTGGTCTGGATGAGCACATATGTGTGTGGGGTTTACACCGTGTGACCCTTGTCATCCCCAAACAAGGACACTAAATCAACCATGAAACATAATGGGGTCCAGTTGTGGCTTGTAACTTGTTTGATTTCCTCCACTGAAAGCCTTACCCATACAGGTCTTGAATGATCATATCTTCTGTTCATTTATTCTCTCTTTCTTTTTAATCATAGCACGCAAAGGTCACGAAAAGGGTGAAAAGATTGGGAAAGCTGCTGTATATGGAGGAAAAGTCAGATAGCAGCACAACAATCAGATAACCAGGAAGTGTGATAAAAGTGGTTTATGTCAACTTATATTGTGTTTTCACCTTCTGTATTTTGACATGTACAATTGTGTCTGTGTGCATAAGTACGTAGATGCATAAGTACTAGCATGACTAGCAATAGTGCTGGAATTAAACTATGCACTGATGTATGGCTTTTAACCCCTCTTTTTTATTAATCTGATTGTATCCCAAAGGTGAAGTTTGTAAGTATATCTGTGCCTGAGCATACTGAATGAAATGTTAAATGGAGGAGTAGAAACCACAAACAGTCCAAGAGGCTTTTGACTGAATAGACGCAGTAACAATCATTTTGATACTAATATTTTAAGTGTGTTTTAGTTGCTACAGCTGGACAAGTAGCATAAATGTACATGGAAACAGGTATATTTAAAAGGCCTTGCAAAAGTATTCATACCCCTTGAACTTTTCCACATTTTGTCACATTACAACCACAAACTTAAATGTTTTTTATTGAGATTTTATGTAATAGACCAACACAAAGTAGCACATAAGTATAAAGTTGAATGAAAATGATACATGATTTTCAAAATTTTAAGCAAATAAAAATCTGAAAAGTGTGATGTGCATTTGTATTCAGCCTCCCTGCATCAATACTTTGTAGAGCCACCTTTCGCTGCAATTACAGCTGCAAGTCTCTTGGGGTATGTCTCTACCAGCTTTGCACATCTAGAGACTGACATTTTTGTCCATTCTTCTTTGCAAAATAGCTCCAGCTCAACCCGATTGGATTGGGAAGTGTCTGTGAACAGCAATTTTCAAGTCTTGCCACAGATGCTCAATGGGATTTAGCTCTGGACTTTGACAGGGCCATTCTAACACATGAATATTCTTTGATCCAAACCATTCCATTGTAGCTCTGGCTGTATGTTTAGGGTCATTGTCTTGCTAAAAGGTAAATCTCCTTCCCAGTCTCAAGTTTTTTGCAGCCTCCAACAGGTTTTTTTCCAGGATTGCCCTGTATTTAGTTCCATCCATCTTCCCATTAACTCTGACCAGCTTCCCTGTCCCTGCTGAAGAAAAGCATGGATGGTGGGTTCCGGTGTTACTTTTCCACCACACATAATGCTTTGCATTTAGGCCAAAAAGTTCAACTTTGGTCTCATCTGACCAGAGCACCTTCTTCCACATGTTTGCTGTGTCCCCTGCATGGCTTGTGACAAACTGCAAATTGGACTTCTTATGTCTTTCTTTCAACAATGGCTTTCTTCTTGCCACTCTTCCATAAAGGCCAGATTTGTGGAGTACACGACTTGTTGACTAGTTGTCTGTGGACAGATTCTCCCACCTGAGCTGTGGATTTCTGCAGCTCATCCAGAGTGGCTGCTTCTCTGACCAGTGGTCTCCTTGATCAGTCTGTCAGTTTAGGTGGACGACCATGTCTTGGTAGGTTTGCAGTTGTGGCATACTTGTTCCATTTTTGGATGATGGATTGAACACTGCTCCTTGAGATGTTTTACAGCTTGGGATATTTTTTTATAACCTAACCCTGCTTTAAACTTCTCTACAACCTTATCCCTGACCAGTCTGGTGAGTTCCTTGGTCTTCATGATGCTGTTTGTTCACTAGTGTTTTCTAACAAACCACTGAGGCCTTAACAGAACAGGTGTATTTATACTGAGAATAAATTACACACAGGTGGACTCTATTAACTAATTAGGTGACTTCTGAAGGCAATTGATTGCACTGGATTTTATTTAGGGGTATCAGAGTACAGGGGGCTGAATACAAATACAAATGCTTAAAATTTTAAAAAACATATATAATTTTCATTACACTTTACAATTATGTGCTACTTTGTGTTGGTCTATCACACAAAATCTCAATAAAATACATTTTAGTTTGTGGTTGTAAGGTGACAAAATGTGAAAAAGTTTACGGGGTATGAATACTTTTGCAAGGCACTGTATTTATACTGTTTGTCAGGTTTCCACGCTTTGTGGGGACTTTCCATAAACAATGACTTTTGTACTGTACAAACTGAATATTCTATCCCTTACCTTCACCCCACCCATAAACCTAGCCCTTACATTTTCAAAAATGCATCATTTAGTATGTTTATTAATCAGTTTCCCTCGTGGGGATGTAGGTTTGTGTGACTTTTTTCCTCACTTCTATTAAATCAGTTGTAATAGGATCTAAAGGAAGCTTCAGGACAAATGAAAAGAGGTGATAATGACTTTATCTTTATATGAAAGGCCAATAGAAGATTGGCAGGTAGAATTTTTCTGGCAATATCTGCCCCTGTACATATGGATATAAAAAGGAGATGGCATGCAACACTCATTCAGCTTTTATTGTTCTGAGCCTATGAAGCTGTGGAAGCAATCTCTTCTGATCTTAAAAAGATAAAACTGCTGGATTTCAGCTGTTCATCTGTTCTCACCTTGACATCAAAATCTGTGGACATTGGTCCTTCTTGGCCTCCTCACACTCTTCCCAGAGTGTTTCTCTACTCTGCAATGCCTAGAACCAGAAGAAGCAGATCATCCCCCTGGTCCCATTATGTCGAAACAAAGGAGGCAAGGATGTTACCATTCTTTGGATGGATTTGGGCACCTTTGTGGCAAAGGACGCAAAGAACCAATCCCTCTGGCTAAGATGCACTTCTACAGGGCTTCTACAGCCCTTACCTCAATGTGCCCTACTTTGGACATCCTGTGAAGGAACTGAACAAGTTTCTTCACAGGATGCTGTTCAGGGCACTGATGCACAAACATCCTAATGTCAGATAGATGCCAAAATTGGTTCATGGCCATCGACCTGAAAGACACATATTTTCATGTATTGACCCTTCCTAGACATAGACTTTTCCTGTAGTTTTCTTTTGATGGAAGGGCATTTATCTGTATGGAACTAGACTTGATCTCTATGATGGCACATCTTACTAGCAAGTATGCCTAGTATGCCAAGTATGTTGGGCCACACCCAACACGTTTGCAAGGTATTATAACCTCCACATACAGCATCATCAGCTCAAGTGCAGGCTAATGTATGCTTAAGTGTATGCTTGCTAACACCTTTCTCCTCTCAAGGTGATAATGTGCATAGGTCTTTTACTAACCGTTTTCTATTCTGATGAAGGTTGACATCTCCATCCAATTTAGTACCTTTTTGGCATTGACCCGTCAGAGGGGTTTATTCGCTAGGCCTGATTCTTGTGTGTTTGACCATTTTTAGGTAAGCCTTCTTATCTGAGGTCGGTGCTCTATATCACAGTCATTCCCTGTGAGTTAATCCCGTATGATGTACTTTCCATATGGGTTTCTTTATGGGTTCCCTTGTCAGTGAACCCTGTGTCTTTTCCTTGGCAGACATCAGTTCTGCCTTGGCACTGAAGCTAGGGGGATCTCCACAGTAGGGCTTCATATGTGCACTCCTCAATCAGTGAATCCATATAGTATCCTTTACATATTACCTCCCTTTTGTAGGATGTGATCTCCATAGTAATACTCCTCCTGGAAAGGGTAGGGCAATTCCCAGTGCCTCACCAACAGGTGTCTGGAGCAGCTGTGGCCTACTGGTTAGTGAGTCAGGCTTGTAATCAGAAGGTTGCTGGTTCAATTCCAGTGCCAGCAGGTAGCAACTGAGGTGCCCTTAAGCAAGGCACCTAACCCTGATTGCTCCCCAGTGAGCAGCAGTGCCAGTGTTACGTAGCCAAAATGCTTCTTCATATATACCCCATATGGTGGAGATTGGCATGCAAATTCCACTCGCCAATATTCTACTTGCCTTTCACATAAAATTTAGAGATTATACCTTCTTAAGAGCGAACCCTTATTGTCAAGTCCTGTCTGACTTGCTGCAAGTGGTTTGTGTTTGTTCCTCTGCTTAGCCTTGCTCTGACTCTCTTTTCTCACTATTTTCTTATCTCATTACTTTTGGTGTCTAACTTGTTTGTGTATTGCTTACATCGTTTTGAATTAACTAGATACCGCTGGCTCTTGATTGTTATTCATTACAGACGACTCAGTTCCGTTAGCACTGCGCTAGCCGGTCAGGTTCCGGTCACAGATCCCCCACAGCAGGGAAACTTTGTGACTGTGAGACGGCATAGCCGCAGGACAAAACACTGCTTTTCTGTTCCGATTACAGTTTCAGACAGGTTCTCCCCACTCAGTGACGCACACACTGAGACAACTGTTGAAAGTGCCCTAGTTGTGTTGTATTGCCCTATTGTACGGAACGTGAAAATAGAGGCACCAGACACCATAGTCAAATACTTTCCGGGAGCCAGAGCGCCCGACATTAAAGCAAATTTAAACAAGCTGGCTAAAGCTAAACGTAAATTCAGTAAGATTGTTATACACATCAGCACAAATGATGTTCGTCTCCGTTAGTCGGAGATTACTAAAGATAATATTAAAGAGGTGTGTGAACTTGCTAGTACAATGTCGGACACAGTAATATTCTCTGGCCCCCTCCCTGCTTATCGTGGTGACAAAATACATAACAGACTGTCATCACTAAATGGCTGGATGTCTAAGTGGTGTCCACAGAACAATATAAGTTACATAGATAATTGGAAATGTTTTTGGGGTAGACCTGACCTGTTGAAAAGAGATGGCCTCCATCCCTCTAGGGCTGGTGCTGCTCATTTAGTTAGAAATTTGGCATATAGTCTTACTACTAGTCTTAATACTACTAATATTTGACTAACTGGGGCCCAGGTCAGGAAGCAGACAGACTGGCTTAACCAACTGTCTGCCAGCCGTCATCTGCCACAGATGTCAGATATAATGTAGAGACTGTGTCTGTCCCCCAGACTGGTAAATACAAAAAAACCCGTAAAAAATTATATGGCAATTTAATCAATGTTAAACAAATAAAAAAGGTACATAATAGAGACAAACAATTAATAAAGCTTGGCTTGCTGAATATTAGAGCTCTCTCTACAAAAGTGTCAGGACTTCGGTTTGATCGACCGGGTTTGTATTGTTTTTCGTCGAAGCATGCAGTGTTTTGACAGATCGGCATGTGCTCCGGTGTCCACGTCACCCCTCCCTCTCGTTATCGCTCCCAGCTGTGTTCTGTCATTGTAATCACACTCACCTGTTTAGCGTCTGATTTCTCCCCTTTATAGATTTTCCCGCTGTGTGCAGTCCTTGTCAGATCGTCATGCTCTCAGCCGTTTCCTGACCTGTTTGTATTGTAGCTTAGCTTAGCTTAGCTTAGCGCAGCTCCGCTATTTCCTGTTTATTATTAAAATACTCTAGTCTTAGTCTAGCCACGCCAGCTCTTCTGCCTGTTCTGCTCCGTGTTTGTCTGCCTGTTTGAGCTGGCATTTAGTTTAGCTGTGTTTGTCCTGTCTTGTGCCAGGCTCCAGATGTTGTGTTGTCTTGTGCTTTGTGTTTTCTCAGTTTTCCAGATTCCCCACCTGTTGTCTTCCATCATGGGGTCTGCCGCTGCCCAGTCTGCCTGCTCTCCCGTCTCCGACCATCACCAGTTGTTCTCTAGCCGCCAGTGATTCAAGTCTACTCACCTGCTACAGTCGGAGGACTCTCGGCCCCGGGCGTTCTGCTGATTCCTGTGGACGGTGCTTGGCGTTCTGCTGATTCCTGTGGGCGGTGCTTGGCATTCTGCTGATTCCTGTGGGCGGTGCTTCCGAGTGTTTCCATCTTGCTGGCTGGAGATCTCTGGGTTACTGGTGGCGTCAGCTGGTTCCTGTGGGCGGCGTTTCCTGTGTGTGTTCAACATATTCACTCTGATTTATTCTCTGTCAATAAACTTCCATTGTAACTTGCATCTGGGTTCCCTGTACTCCTTGACCTCAACACAAAAGCCCCTTTTGTTAATGATATGATCACAGATCAAAACCTAGATGTGCTCTGCTTGACAGAAACATTGCTCAAACGGGATGATTACGTTTCATTAAATGAGTCAATCCCCCAAAATTACTGTTATAAGCATGAGCCTCGTCCAAAAGGCAAAAGGAGAGGTGTTGCTGCACTTTATATGAATACATTTACAGCTGCCCAAAGATCTGACTTTAGTTACAACTCTTTTGAAGTAATGGTGCTTAATACAGCTTCATCTGGGGTAAATAAGCAGTAAATAAGCAAATTTCTACTGTCTACTGTCTACAGGCCACCAGGGTACCACACAGACTTTATCAAGGAATTTGCTGACTTTTTATCAGAAGTAGTACTAGCCACCGATCAAATCCTAATTGTTGGTGATTTTAACATTCATGTGGATAATGTAAAGGATGCATTGGGTTTGGCTTTCAAAGACATTTTGAACACTATTGGTGTCTCACAACACGTGTCAGGACCAACTCATCGCTGTAATCATACTTTTGATTTGATCCTGTCTTATGGTAATAATGTTGATGACATCAATATTCTGCAGCAGAGCGAAGACATTTTTAGATCATTATCTGGTGTCCTATAAAATACATTTACCTATGGCTGCAAAGTCACCTATTTGCTATAAATACAGTGGATCAATAAAATCTTCCACTAAAGATTCTTTTATTAAAAAACTACCTGCACTGTCTTTATTCCCTAACATAATGGATGACTCTGAAAACCTTGACAGCGCAACAGAAAATGTTAACTCCCTATTTTCTAACACCATTAGGGACAGCAGTCCAACGCCATGGTATGACGAACATACCCACGCTCCGAAAAGATCTGAAAATGGAACGCAACTGGAAGCAAACAAAACTGGAGGTATTTCTAATAGCATGGAAGGAATGTTTCAAATTATAGAAAGGCCTTAAAAAGCTCCAGATCTGCCTACTTTTCAAATCTTTTAGAAGAAAACACAACCCTAGATATCTGTTTGACACAGTGGCTAAATTAACCAAAGATAAAGCGTCATCTGCTTCTGACAGTTGTCAATACCATAATAGTGATGAATTTAAGGATTTCCTTTATTAACAAAATAGACACTGCAAGAGAAAAAATCATTAACATGCAAATGTCTTCAATACAAACAAATCAGATGGTACATCATAACCTGCTCAAGGAGCAACTCCAGTCATTCTCGTCTATAGATAGGGATGAACTGTCAAAAATAATCATAGCATCTAAATCAACAACATGTATGCTTGACCCTATACCTACCAGGTTACTGAAAGAGTTGCTGCCTGAAATTATAGACCCTCTACATAGTATTATTAATACATCATTGGTGTTGGGATAAGTCCTAAAACCTTACAAACTGGCTGTTATCAGACCCCTTATTAAAAAAACACAGCTTGATCCCAATGAACTAGTAAACTACAGACCCATCTCAAATTTACCTTTTATCTCAGAAATACTGGAAAAGGTGGTGTCTTCACAGATATGATCTTTCCTGGAATGAAATGCTATCTATGAGAATTTCCTGTCAGGATTCAGGCCATATCACAGTACAGAGACTGCTCTCATCAGAGTTACTAATGATCTGCATTTGTCAGCCGATCATGGCTGCATCTCTTTTCTAGTATTACTCGACCTTAGCGCAGCCTTTGACATTATTGACCACAGCATTCTACTAAATAGGCTTGAAAACTATGTTGGCATAAATGGAACTGCACTGGCATGGTTTAAATCATATTTATCTGACCGATTCCAGTTTGTTACTGTGAATGAAAAGGTCTCGTACAGATCACAAGTCCAATATGGAGTACCGCAGGGCTCGGTTATTGGGACCCTACTTTTTACCTTGCTACCTCTGGGAGCAATTATTAAGAGACATGGAGTTAGTTTCCATTGTTATGCTGATGAATACTCAGCTATACATTTCTTCTAGGCCCAACGAGACTCATAAATTCACTAAACTAAGAGATTGCATAGTCGATATCAAAACTTGGATGACTAGGGACTTTCTACTATTAAATTCATATAAGAAGTTTTACTTATTGGACAAAAACCCTCCACATGGAGCAACATAGAACACTGCCTTACTCTGGATGGATGCTCTATAAAGCCTGCTTTATTAGCCAAAAATCTGGGTGTCATTTTTTATAACAATTTGTCCTTTGAAAGGCATATTTCCAATATTTGTAAAACTGTGTTTTTTCATCTTAAAAACATATCAAAACTCTCGACACATGCTCTCGAAGTCAGACACTAAAAAATTAATTAATGCAATCATGACATCAAGACTCGATTATTGCAACGCCCTACTTGGTGGCTGTCCTGCAAGATTAATCCAAAAACTCCAGATGGTTCAGAATGCAGAAGCCAGAGTTGCCACGTGAACAAATTGAAGTATGACCAGATAAGCCCAGTTTTGTCAACTTTACACTGGCTGCCTATCAAACATCGTATAAATTTTAAAATCCTACTTATTACCTACAAGGCCCTGAATGGTTTAACTCCTCAATACTTAAGCGAGCTCCTCTCCTATTATAGTCCTTCACATTCACTGTGATCTGAAAATTCTGGCCAACTATTAGTACCCAGAATTTCAAAAACAAGTGCT
>JAZGTI010002929.1:0-33628 GCA_036877585.1 Botia kubotai
TTTAATAACTTTAAAAATAACGTCTTCGACATTTTTATTACTTAATGGAAATGTTAAGGTAACGTTTTTACAGCCTTAAATTGTTAGCTGGGTATTGTGTGGTTGTCATAACCAGTTGTCATAACATGCCAGAACATGCACTGCTAGTAAAAGGAATAAGTGACAAATTAACTTACATTAACTAGTTCATATTTCCTATTGTCATGTGCTAAAACTGACCTGGCACAGGTGATACGATCTTTCTGTTCCACTGAACTTAAATTTCGCTCCCCAGTATGAGCCGTTGTTCCAGTTGATCGCTCCCTTTCTTTATTTCCGTCTATAAATAAATGTGTTTACGGGCAACAGATATAATTAGCTTGTCTACATGATATTGTTAGCAAAGGCATGCAAAAATATGTAGCTAATCTATCATATCATACGGAGATTGGGTGAATTACACAAGCGTTGACTTGTCTTTCTCAATGGGTAGAATATGTCGCTAGCAACATCAAGGTCATGGGTTTGATTCCCAGGGAACGTAAAATGTACTGAAAGCAAAGGAAGTTGCTACCTCTTGTAATCCTTTGTAGATGAAAGTGTCTGTTTCGTTTAATTTAAGCTGTTTTTTTTGTCTGTCGTTCTCTGTCTGTCTGTCTGTTCTCTGCCTGTCTGTCTGTCAGCCATGGCCAAACGTCTCCAACCTCGCTAAGGACTTTATCGAGCGTGTCCTCACGGTGGATCCTAATGAACGGCTGACTGCGGGCCAGGCACTTAAACACCCGTGGGTTGTCAGCATGGCTGCTTCCTCCTCCATGAAGAACCTGCAGCGCTCCATTTCCCAGAACCTCCTGAAGAGAGCGTCATCACGCTGTCACAGCACCAAATCAGCCCAGTCCACTCGCTCCAGCCGCTCCACCAAATCCAGCAAGGCGCGGCGCCTCCGCGAGAAGGAGTTGCGAGAACTCAATCGCCGCTACCAGCAGCAGTGCAACGTCTGACTGTTTGTGTTCTATTAGTGCAGACGGGAACACGCAAGAACATCAGAGAGCAGAACAAACACTGCGTCTCAACTTCCTGTTCCATCGTCACAGAGCCAATTAAAGGAAAACCTCCTCTGGAACATTTTTATTTGTATTTTTTTTTGCTAATTCTCTCTTGTTTATGACCTTCCTTGTGAGCGTTTATTTATTTATTGTCGATGTATTTTCATGGTTGCCTTTGAAATGTCTCATACACTCACTCATTTTATCTGATTGTATCTGTTGAGCAGAATTTTGAACTTGCTGGAAGAACAAGAACACAAATCGGTGGTTCGAAACCTTCCTGTTTTTTGCTGTGAATTGTTTCATGTCCCCATGAAGTTGATTGCTCTTCTGAGAGGGGAAATGTGCTGTTTATTCATTATTTACAACAAACCAAAAGGTCAAGATCGCATTATGATGCGATCTCATGATATCAAGGAGCTACAAATTCTATTTAGTGAATTCATTTTCTATTGAGTGCCTTTTAAAAAAAAAATTCAACCTTGCTAATATGGACCCTTACATTAATATCAGTTGTTATAATCTGTCTAAAAACTATATCAACAGAGAAACATTTTTAGTAAAATAGTTTGAGATTTTGGACTTGGTCATTGAACAAACACACAATTTATGCTGTTTTAACTTTATATGTGTGTTGGCCCAATTGTGGCAGTGACCTTTGAAGGATGAATCATAACTTCTCCTGTTAAATCTCTCAACATGCATTCTGGTCATTAATCATACAAACTAATATTGATTACTGTCTGGCAGTGGGTGTCTCACTGAGATTGGGAAGGCCGAGCTTTAAGTCCCAGCTGTTGTTCTTTGAATAAACCACTGGACCACCATTAGGGCCCTGTGACAGTATTTTAACTCTTACCCCCCACCCCTGCCCCCCAATCCCACCCTCATGAATCAAGAGCCGAGATATTCCAAAAAGATTCTTCCGTAACTGTAAAAACGAGTTTGGTTAGATGTTATACCTTGTAAAAATGTATGCTGTTAAAACTGTGATATTAAGTATATAAAAATATTTTAAATCAATTTCTGTCTCCTTTTATAAAATTATCTATCAAAAATGTAAAATAATCTGTACCGGAGTGTCCCGGTACGTGCCAACAATTTGTTTTAGAAATGATGCAACAAATGGAAGACTGACAAAATAGTTAACATGTTGTTTTGATACTTTGTATAAATAACAGTATTTAAAAAAGAAAAACTTTTTTACGTTTACAGTATTTCACGCCAAAGCTTGTGTAATTCTCTCAAACTTTAGAAAAAATATATTTTCCTTAGTTTGGTTATGTTCATTGTTTTTAATATTTTGAAATGTTATTTGGTCTAAAGTTAGAAATTTGAAAAGCATTTAACGTATCGGTTAATGTTGACTAAGGGCTCATTTATGAGTGTAAAGTTCATCATACAATACATTTTAATTCAGTAATGTTCTCAAAAATGGCTTATATGAGTAATTATATGTTTTGGGACGACCACTGTTTGTATATGTCTCTATACCCCAAATACGTTCTCTCAAGAAAAAAAAAAAAGAGTTATTTTATACATGTTGTTCAAATATTTCTGATTCATAATGTCAAATAGAGACTAGTAAAAAGACTTTTAAACAGTCAACAAATATTAGATTGTGTTTTACCAACATGCGCGTATGTAACGTGTGTCTGTAGCAACAGCTGAAATGAAACTGCAGTTGTCGGTTTGAGTTCGATCCGATGTCTTCTGAAAACAAATGTTTCTTTCTGTTTTTTACGAATATTGGTGATAGAACATGTTCAGTATCTTTTTCAAAATAGTGAAATCAATAATGTTTTGTAAAATGTTGGAATTAAAAAAAAATCCAAAACAAGTTTCATGGTACGCCCGCTGCTGTTTGTATCTGTCATATATCTTTCTGATGCCACATCTTTGCAAACCTCAATATGGGGAAAGCTTGGCAATCAACAAAGTGTGAAGGCTGTGTTTTCACTCAAGGTAGTCACTGTGTTTTCTGTGAAGCGAACTGGGAATAGTTTGTAAGTTTGAAATAAGCTGCTATTTAAGAATACTTTTCATAAATAGGTTAGGTTGGAAAAATTGGCAAGATAACAGAGGAATGGGGGGATTCGGCTTAAAACTGCTTTGCGAAAATGATTAAAATGTATATAATTTTATCATCTGTATTGATATACGAAAGAGATTTGTAATGAAACAAACATTAGACCATTACAAACGCAGGCCGGAAGAGATTCATTTTAAAGGCAAATGACTTTTATTTTGAAAATTATACAACGAAGGAAGAAAACATCGCGCCATATTCCTGCAGCCGGCTTCACTCCAGCGCCAGACAGGTCCGTATAATGGGATTTATTTACATCCGCATATATGATCTATTCACCACCTTCCGTTTAATTATCTTTACGTTTGCGGCATGGTTAGCGCATTCTGTTCACATTGTCATTTTTATAACAGTTATAACAATGGGCACATCAAATAATTACAAAGTATTACTATTAATTACAAAGAATGTGATGGAAGATCATGTGATGTCTATCTCTTAGCAGTATCGCCTTTCTTAAGTCTGCCACTGTCAGATAAATGCCATTATCCTCTACTTACCGTTTTGTCTTTTATGTCCTGTACTTTCCTACAGGTATAGACACATGACGCTTGTGTCACATCTAGTTCGATTTCACCTCATCCTTACAAAGTCTGTCAGGTTTATGGGATAACCTAAAGGTACAGTTATGGAGTCTGAGGTTGGGAGAGGCAGTTTGTCAAATAAAGAAACTGCCAAGAGACTTTCAATAACAAAGAAAAAGACCCAGAAGGTCAGTGCCGTCAAAGAGAGATCAAGTACAGGGAGCCAGGCTGGTTCTATAACCTCATTTTTCAGGAATACACCACCCTGTAAACTGGCCTGCCCTCTGTGCGGTAAACTTGTACCTCGTTACAAGATTAATGAACACATAGACTCGCAGTGCCAGAAGTTCCTCGCGGAGGACCGTGAAGATGCATTGACTGTCGGCGATGACAAGCGAGAGAAACGTATCAAAACACGCTCTAATAGCACGGTTACTCAAAATGAGGGGAAAGAGAAAAATATTGAGACAAGTCCATATTTCAAAAAGAACTGTGCGGTAAAGCAAGAGCCATCTGAAACTAATTTGCAAGCTAAGGTGGTTAAGACAGTTGCTCTTGGAAGCTTGTCCTCTAAACTCTCGAGAAGAGCACCTAGACTTCCAAGCAGCTCTGAGAGGGATCTCGCTCATGTTTCTGATGATAAGGCCAACAATGGGGAGTTGAGCAGTTCACAGAAAGAAAACATGACTTTTGAATCGCCATCTTGTGTCATGGACGCTGGTAACGCATTCCCATCTGAACCTGCGGATTCTAAGCCACTTCGAGTGAAAAGCACTTCAAGTGAGAAATCTGTGGTCGTTCTGTCAGAAACATCGAGCAGTGGCGTTGCCCGTCAGTCAGTGAAATCATCCTCATCCGGGGTATTAAAGAGGCGGTCGGACGAGGGTCCTAATAGTGACACAGACAGCTCAGAAACCGTTAGCATACACAAGAAAAGTAAATTGTTTCAAAGTAAAAGTCAACACGGTTCATTTCCGACTAACGTCAACCACACTAAGGCTTTGTCCAGTGTCTGTGATGTTCCATCACCAGAAAAGAAGCCCTCACCCAGAGACATTGAGAAGAAGGCTGGTGCTTTGCCAGTGGATGAACCTAAAACACTCAACCTAGAGAAATCCACTGACAGTTCTGAACATCGAAGCATCAGGCAGCCATATTACCTGCAGAACTTTCGGACAGTCATTGAGGCAGTGCTGGAGAACGAGGATGATAGGGTGCTTTTTAATGAAGATGACTTCTCTACCATTCACACCTTTCAGCAACTGTCAGGTACAACATTTCTGAGAAGCTGTGTTAGTAATTCAGACTAAATGCACAGAATGCTGCCACTCTTTTTACATAACCACTGCCACTTATTTGTATCCATTGTGCCCGTCACTGTAAATTCACAAATTCACAGTATAGTTTCTGGTCATGTCTATGTCACTATATGTCTGAACCTTTCCAGAAGCATTTCAATGCCCAGTTTTTCCCCAGTGTTAAATTGTGCAAATGACAAACGACTCTTGACTTGATTTGTCATATGTAATGACATTTAAACTAATGCCTGTCTGACATCTGTCCATCTTTGTCCTGCAGCACCCGGTCAGATGCTTTACGTACGTCTGTTCCAAAGGAAGTTGAAGTGGCTTCAGGTCAGCAAGGTGGAATACTCAGAGATCAGTTCAGACCTCGGTCCTGTCATTCAGGAGCTGACTGCTTGTGGCTTCCTGCAAACAGGTTAGTGAAGGGATTTGACAGCCCTTTGAGAAACAAGAAAGCGTTTTAGCATTAACAAAAAGCACACATCAACTTTAACTAAAGCTTATGCTTTTCTTCCTTAAACAGAATCAGAGCTTCATGACATCCATGAGGTTTTGGATTTGTTGCCTGCACCAGATCTCAGAAACCTGGCCAAAACCTTCCACCTTGGGCGTGGAGGCAATGGCACCCAGAAACAACAGCTGGTCGAGGGACTAATCCAGCTGAGCAAGCAACGTTCTCTGTTTGCTGGTCAAAACCAAACGGCTGCTGTCATACTCAAGAGGTGAGATGTATTACCTACACGCACCACCAATGCCACAGTAGAGAGATGCTGACCAAAAAAATGTACTGTACAGTAGAGTACGCTAAGGTTTCAGCAGTGGTATTTAAACAATAGTATAATGACCACAGATACGTTTTTCTCAGTCTCCGTACTAGAACACCAGAGAAGCTGGTGACAGGTTGAAAGTTTTGTACAATACTGTCGATTTTATTATAACTGATTGAGCTGACATTATAAAAAGACATTATAAAAAAAGCGTTTCAGGAAGTCAGGAATGTTTTCAGGAATGTTTTTTTCTGATTAAAGTTAATTGAGTTCACAATACACTCTTGGTTCTTCAGTTGTTCCTGAAGTTTTCCACTGTGTCTCTTATCTGCTCCTGCAGGGCTAAACAGGCAGCAGGCTCCTGTGTGCGTCTGTGCCGCGGGTCTCGTGCTGTGTTCTCTCGTCTGCTGCTGCTCTTCTCCTTAACAGACACTCTCGAGGAGGAGGAGATGGCCTCTGGAGGTCAGGGGCAGCTCTACACAGTCCTGCTTGTCAACTCTGGCCGTCTGGCTTTCCCGGACTACAATGTGTATCGTTCAGCCAGGCTGTTTCAGGACAGGAATGACCTCATCAGGTCTGTTTGATTTTGTTTTTCTTAATACATACAGAAATATTTGTAATAATCTCACAAAAAGGTCACATTTAACCCCAAATTCAAAATTAAAGGTAGTGTAGGAGATGCTAGCAATAGCAAACCAGCTTTGAAAGCGTAAGATCTCACCTTCCCTTCAGGGCACTCTCCATCGCCACACCTCCTACAAAACACATGAGCGATATGCAAATGCACACCCCAATCATTGCATTCAGACCGAATGCAATGATTGGATGTACATTTTAGGCTCCTGCGCCTTCAACAGATGGTATATAAATACATTTAGACCATTTTACTTAGCATGTTTCTGGAAAAGATGTTAACTTGGCATGTTTCTACCCTACTTTTAGAAAAGTTGCTTAAAGATATATATATAAATATATATATATATATATTTATATATAGCTCCGTAATATTGTAAAAATGTTTGATCCTATTTATATTCTGCACAGGTATGAGATGGCGATTCGTACGCTGCAGGAGGTGATGACTATGATGCAGACGGGCAGCTGGGAGGACGCCCATGACCTCTATAACACAGCGAAGGCCACCTGGGCGGAGATTAAACACACCTGTGACTTAAGGTTTGATTTAAATCAACTAAGCAACATATTTGGCTGTCATAAGAAGGATTAATAAAAACCTGCCGTTTGTGTATGTGTGTAGTCATGAGGAGCAGCTACCTGTTTATCTGCGTTGTTTCACTGTGGGCTGGACCTACACTCGTATACTGTCTCGTGGGGTTGAGATTTTACAAAGACTTCGATGTTATGAGGTGGGTGGAGTTTGGCACCTGCTCTTATAAACATGACATTTTGCGTTATTTAAATATTAAATATAAGGAATTAATAATGCCATTGTTAAATGATGTATCCTTGCTATTGATTTGACATTTTTACAAATGTAGGAGGCAGTGGAAGAGCTCAGGAATCTGCTGTCTCAGTCAGTGTATTGTGTAGACAGCAGGGGGCGCTGGTGGGACAGGCTTGCTCTCAATCTCCAACAGCACCTTAAACAACATGAGCAGGTACCATTAATCAAGGGTTCTCCATCCTGTTCCTGGAGACCCACTTGCCAGCAGAAAATACCTCTAACCCTAAGAAAGCATCTTTGTTAATCCAGAATTAATCCTGGTTCAGGTGTGTTAGGGTTGGAGCTAAACTCTGGAGGACAGCGGGGCTCTGGGATCAGGATTCAAAATCCACACCTCATTTAAACATAGATCAATAAAAACACACACTCTGTTGCTTTATTCTTTCTGTAATATAAGATCTAGACAAACATTTTTTTGGTTGATACTCTAGGCAATCTGTGCCATTCGGGATGGACTCAGTGACCCTCTGGTTCGAACCGGCCATCAGTTATCACTTCATCAACGGGCTTCCAGAATGAAGGAATCTGCTAGTTTTAAGAAGTACCGCCTGCTGCTTCGAGATCTGCCCACTGTGCAAGTACAGGATGTCAATCATGTGAGTGTTAAATATTAAATAGTTGTATTGGAAAGACGCATGGATTAGATTAAAACTGCAGTTTATAACTTTTTTTGGTTAAAAGTGAACATAAATCAATTGTTGAGCAAGAACATGACAGATCTCTTTATCCTGAGTAACAAAGGTAAGTTTATAATGATGATTGATAATCTAATCTGTAGGGTCCCATTTTGCTGGAAATGTCGGTAAACGGAAAGAAGATCTGGCTACTATCGCATGTCCAGTTGTTTAAACTATTTGGACATGTCATCCACTTTAAGAAAACAGCTCTGTGAATTTCCTGCAGTTTTGTGTTTCAAACAGAGATGGCGGTAGAGAGGCAAAAGATACAAATTGCTGCTTTAAATTCAAATACAAATATCTTATAAAAGATATTTGGTGCCCACCGCTGTAACAGGAATGTTTCTTTCAGGTGACGATTAGAGGGCAGCTTTTCCCTCATGAGGGCGGTATGGGTAAATCAGTGTTCCTCAGGGCAGCCAATGAGGAGGAAGGCTCCCGAACAGACAGGAACGCTATGGTTATGTGCTGTGTTGAGGATCTGGCTTTGGCACACTACAGAACACTTGGTTTTGATCAAGGTCTGTCATCACATTGTTCGCACATCGCCATATTGAGGGAAGTTAAGGGAATAGAGTTACATAGAGTTTGTTTTGCAAGTGCGGAATCAAAGAGCTCTCTTGTTGCTCGGCCAAACATCAACTGTTTTTTTTAAAGCTTTAAAGGGGTAGTTCACTCAAAAATAAAAATCATTTAATCACCCTTATGTTATTCCAAACGTGTGTAACGTTTTGCTTCTGAGGGACACAAAAGAAGATATTTTGAAGTACGCTGGTAACCAAACAACAGTGGCATCCATTGACTTCCATTGTATGAACACAAAACCACTGAGACACTTCTCAAAATATCTTCTTTTGGGTTCCACAGAAAAATGGTAATACAGGTTTGAACATAAGAGTGAGTAAATGATGAAAAAGTTATTTTGGGGTCAACTATTCCCTTAATTACACAAGCAACAAATTTTTTATATTCAAAACACATTCTACAGTGTTTTCTAGAGTTTTCTAGGTACTTTACATTTGTGTTTATGAATAGTGTTTCCTTCTGTAAGGTATTCATGGAGAAGGCTCCACATTTTCCACCCTGTTCGGCCTCCTCATGTGGGACATCATTTTCATGGATGGGGTTCCCAATGTATTCCGAAACCCCTACCAGGTACAAAGCAGTTAGGGAATAAGCGCAGCGTGTTTGACGCTGTTGGGGTCACGTCTTATTGTTAGGGCACACCACTGATGGTTTCAACTCCATGCCCTTTCCCAGAGTTGTCCTTTGGATTTGCACACGGATTGTTTCTATGGTAACCGACGGGAAGCCATCGAGTCTCGGGCTGAGATGTTGCGCGAGGCGTCTGCGGAGACGCTGCAGGAGCTGATCGCTGGTGTGTGGAGCGCGCAGGAGGGGAGAGTGTGCACGCTGATAAACTGGGAGCGCTTCACTTCTCTTCAGCAGGCACAGGTAACCACAGATCTAACAAAAATGATGGTTTGACTCGGACAATTATTTTTATTGTAATGTATTTTAGCTTTTAACATACTGATTCGTAAGTATTAGAAATATTATTAGGACCTGTAATTAATTTCATTACAGTTTTGATTACATTATATTGCAAGAATTGCATGTCTTATAATTGCATGTCATATAATTATGATATAATTGGTATAATTGCATGTCTTCCTAAATGTATTTCTCTAGCAAAACCGTCCTTTGCTGTTTATCAGCGTCTTGTTTTCAATTTTTGGTTCTGTGGTACCTTTGAATCAAAAATCTGATGTGCAATGTGCAAATGGCTTTGTCTGGTCTTGGTGAAGCGAGGCCTGGCAAGGCATGTTGCCTGTTGTGGCGTGCATTTATGTATTATTTTTGTCTATGGTTATAGAGTCTGGTGGCATGTCTGGGTGGTCACTTCTTGAGCGGTGTGGTCCTCAGAATGGCTAAGGACTACAGGCACAGCAGAGCAGGGCTGCCAGATCTGGTTGTCTGGAACTCTTCCAACAAGAAATACAAGGCGAGGACAAAATTCTGTTTAGAAATTTTAATACTGTGGTTCTAAAAGAAACTTCATGTAACTTGTATAAATGCTTTAAGCAGATTATGATGACATGAAGCAATTGAATCTTAACCCAATGCAGTATGATAGACTGACACACACAAATACCCACATGTTGGTATATGTGGTTTATGAGGACTCTGCACAGACATAATGGTTTATTTACTGTACAAACTGATATATTCTATGCCCTAACAGGAAGTGTCTCCATAAACCATGTTTACATTGTTGTTACATTGTATAATGACATGTTTACACATGTCATTATACCTTATTATATATATGTGTGTGTCTGACACACACACATTCATGCACATGTTTACATCTGCACTTCAGTTTACTGAGGAAACGGTTTCATTTGTATACAGTGCCATACAAAAACAAACCTTGACTTTTATTTTGAAATGCTGTTGCTCATTTGGGTTGTGTTTCTCCAGCTGGTGGAAGTGAAGGGCCCTAATGACCGTCTGTCCCAGAAGCAACAGATCTGGCTGGATGAGCTGCATAAGCTCGGGGCCGAGGTAGAAGTGTGCCACATCACTGCCACTGGAGCACGCGGAGCTCGGCTGGAATAGAGCTGCTTTCACACTAAATAAAGACTGTTGTGCACACATGGTTCACTAGACAAACTGATGTTTGAATTCTTAATTCACACAGGCTGGATTTGATGATTGTATTTAAACTTCTGTTTGGCACTAGCTCTGGTCGCCTAATAGAAGAGTATTTATAGACAGTGTAAATGGCAGATGAAATATAGATGAAATGGCAGGACTTGCTCTCCACACTTGAACCGTAATTAATGCTGCTTGTTAAATTACCTCATGACATTGCCTGTCTGACTTTCTTTTGTAGCTGCTCACTGAAACACCACAGTATGTTTAAAAAATTACTGATTTGAAAACCCTGACATTTCTGCAGTGAGTCATTTTAAAGATATGAAATAAAAATAACAAATGACATTTTTAAATTGAATTAATTTTGAATTAGCATACAGATTACAAAATGCTTCTTTAATATTTTCGTAGGACCTAAATAAGCTTTAGCACTTGAAAAGCCACATATCTTAGTGAATGAAGCTATTGTCTGTTGTTGCGGCCTACAACTTTTGAGGTAATAGATGGACAAATTCCAACACTAAAATGTCTTATGTCATATTCTTTATGCCTGACCCAGAACAAAAACATGGTGAAAAACATACTTAGGTAAAACAGGAAGTGGTGCATATATTTCTGTGATCTACATTTTTAAAGGTGAGAATACAACGCTATTAATGAGTCAACAGAGTCTTGTTAATAAGTTGCTTATTAATTCAACTTACTGTATCTTGTAGTTATTATAATCAATCGCGAACAAGCGTACATGCATAAACGTTTCCCATTGGCGGAACGCTCATCCCACCCCCGCAGAGTCGTGACACACTGATCGCTGATTGGCTGCTGGTTGTTTTGTTTAACACCCGTTTCTCACGTTACAGTGTTGAAGCAAGTGAGTTGACTAGCTTACGCCGTCAGAGTATTATTATGTACAGTTCCCTTAGGTATTGATCTAAACACACTCAGACGAGATAGTCCGGATGTAAATAATTTTGTCCATCGTTGTTAATACCACAGACAGTAAGTATTACATGCTGTTGTTGTGTAGGGACTCATGCTTTGCTATGCTAGCGGTTAGCGTGTAGCTGGATGATAGAAATGGCCACATGTTTGTCTGCATTAGTAACAAAAACAATTGACATTAGTATTAAAATGTTTTTATTTTAACAAGATTTTGAATAGCGTAGTAACGAACGAGTCATGATGGCAAAGTGCTTTACGCAGCGCACAGTTACGTTTAGCAAGATTGCTACTGTTATTGTTGTTATCCAGTATTGTTCAGTTCGGGATATTTAATCATTTATGATCTGAGTAAATTATTGTGGCCAGGATAGTGTCATACAAGTACTGACGGTACATTTTATACTTTTACTGCGAGCAGTAGTGTTTGCCTGTATCCTGTACAGAACAATATGTGTCGATCTGAAGTCTTTGTTGAAAACGTTTTTGTATTTAGTGCGTTGTATTCAGGAACAGGATAGGTTGCAATTCTGGTCACCATATAATTAGGCAACATGTCAAATTAACTTAGTTAAACACGGTCTTGTCTGACTTGTTTTTAGAAAATGAAACGATGGGACTTGCGTGCTTCGACTCATACCAGTTGGTCTACAAATATCTCCTCTTCTGTGTACACACGTTTAAAACTTCAGTCTCATTTAGCCGTTTAATTAAATAAAAGTAAACGCCCTTTACACCTTCTAATATTAAGTTTTCTGCAAACAAAGCAATTTGGAATCGAATAAAATAAACAACCCTTTTGCTCAGGCCTAAGTCTTTTCTTTGCGTTGGCTAGCGTGAATACAACACTTCCTATTTAATAAATCACGCGAATAATCATTTTTGTTAGTTGTACGGCAAGTCTATGCTTTGGATGTCCAACGTAGTCCTAGCAACTGTCAGATTTTCTTTTAGATGTGTTTTTAACAGTTTTGTGAGCTCAGTACATCTGTTTTTCTAATAATTTTATGGCCCCGCATTTTGCATGCAGCTTTAATTTGTCGGGTTGGTCTGATTTACGGTAACAAACCATATGGTTTGCATATTGGAGACATAATTTCTGTTCCAGCATGTGATGTACGCTACATTACATAACAGTCCAGTGTTATTTGAGGTAAACCCACCTCTTAAGTTCACTCTGGAATTAGGAAATTAAGTCTCTGGAACTGTGCCTGTGGGTGGGGGACCATATTTTCCCATGAAAATGCCAATGATATTACAAGGCCTATTCTAGACTATTCTAACACTTTGTAGTGGATTAGAAGTGTCATTCTATAGAACATTCTGAAATCATGTTACAGATTGATTCAGTTTGTAACTAGGTCTAGTTAACTCGGTTAAAAAATCAATGTATTATTATAGTTAACCTCTTATTATTATGATTAACCTCTGACTTCTAAAATCATGTTATAGATAGTATGTAACATGATTAGGTCTATGTAAGGTCTAGTTAAGTTTAAAAAGTGATTTTTTTTATTTGATGGTTTGTGTATTGGCCTCTAAGCAGCCCTACAGACGCAGCTTTGCGCTTTTATCAAATAGCACCATAAGTTAGATGTTACATGTGTAACAACTGGTGTAAAATGTACTGGGACCTTTTGAAATGTATAGTTCCCAAATATCTGTTGGGCTAATTTGAATGTAACGATTGTTTTATGAATGTTTATAGGAAGACAAACACCGTGGTCATTAATGAGAGCCGTCACCTGATGAATACCCCTCCTGGTGTACTGTAGTTTGTTTTTCTCACGACTAAAGATGGCCGTCCTCCTTTTCTGGCTTCCACACTGATCATCTTCACTGCAGCACAAACACAATGGAGAGAAAACGCAGAAAGAAATGAAAACTCAAGCCATGTGTTATGTAGGCTTCTCTGCGTTCTGGACCTAAGCGATTTCAAATACTTTTGTTGGTTACCTGTCTGAACACAAGCATCTCTGGATGGGTAATGAACGAAAATGGGCCGCAGGGGCCACGAGTGTCCGTCTGTGCTTGTTTGTGGCTTTGTTGGTGGGACATTTGTGTCTGGTGGGCACAGAGGAGAAGAGCGCACCACTCCCCACACCCCTTCCTCCTTCCCTGACTCTTGATGCACTCTTGAGCCCAAACTGCTCGCAGCTGACGCTGAAACTGGACTTCTCCACCAAAGTGGTCAAGCATGGTGAGTGATGTCATTGGTCTTTCAATTTAATGCTCGTTTTTGTGACTGAATTTTTCTTTCTGACTGAATAAATGGCAAATGAGTGTTTGTTGCTTCAAACGAGGAACAAAGTGCAGAATTGTTTATATTTTGTTTGTATTGTATAGTTTGCATTTGGTTTGTAGTTATCTAAAGTCTTATTTTGAAAACAGAGCTTCTTTGTTGGAGTATGGAACCGCTAAGAGACCGCAGCGTGTTTACACCCTGTTCGTCTGTGATTTAGTGCTATAATTTAGTTTCTAGTGCTGATAATGACATTTTATTGCACAGAAAATGGAGCTATCGGCCTTGTTAATGGAGTTTAGAGTGGGTTTAATGCAGCTGTTGCCTTGCCCTGTGTAATTTAGGGCAGGACAAAACGTGAGCGCTTCAGGTCAAACAATCTGTCTCTGTGGGCTGGTGTAATGTACTTCACTGTACTGCAGCTTTTGTCATGAGGCTGCCCATTCATTGGACATCTCTGATCTGTGTGTGTGTGTTTGTTTGTTTGTGTGTGTGGGTTTACTGGCGGCTGGCCCTGGGTGTTAGCAATGCATTCCTAAGACTTCATCCGAGTCCAGTGTTGTTTCTGAAGGCCCACATTTCACTGCATTGGGTGTGTTGTGTATGTGGGTACAGAAGACCAGGACATAATACAATCTTTATAGTAGCCTGATTACTGATCTATACGCCCTTTGTGCCTCCTCTAATGTTTACCACTCCCTTTACCCATAGCTATGAATTGTGGGATTGGAAATGAGATCACTTTGTAGTAATAGTTCACTTTGTGTTTTTTTTTTTAACTCATCTCCATATTGTTTTAAATCCATATGACTTAATTAAGCCGCTGTTTTATTTATGATATTTCAAGAATGATGGCATGTCACACAACCCACATTGACATTTGCCTCGTTTAGGCCTTTTTAACTAAATAACAGATGAATTCGCATCAAAATTCTGAATTACTTTTCTGAATTTGTTGCATAATAAATTACATAAACTCAAGCAAAGAAAATATTTACATTTACAATAATTGGCAGACACTTTCATCTGAAGCAATTTTCAGTACATTCAAGTCGAACCCACAACCTTTGCGTTGCTAACGCAATGCTCTACCAGCTGAGCTACAGGAACACGCTGTGAAAATACGGATGTTCTTTTATACACACCTGGCCCAATGTTGTGTTGTCAGTCTGTGCTTCTGTTAAAGTGTGAATTAGTCGATTTAAGATGAAACTGTTTGAATGGTGACTTTGCACCTTTTTTCTGTGTGTGGTGGGATTACTTGTTTTTTTAAACTGATGCATTTTTAATGCCAGTTTACTGCACAAGTTGCAAGCCTAAATCAATGCATGCACTTGCAGTTATCTTGTAAGGTTCTGATCACACAATCATTGTCATCTGTTCTTTATCTCTCCTTTAGAGTACATTGTTGCATTTAACGGCTACTTCACAGCCAAGGCTCGCAAGCATTTCATCAGCAGCGCCCTGCGAGACGTGGATACGGTGAACTGGCGCATCGTGCGACGGGACAATCCCGCCAGCGATTACCCCAGTGACTTCGAGGTGGTGGAGATACGGCAGGACGCCCGCAGCAGTCTGCTCACCCTGCAGGATCACCCCTACATCAAGAGAGTGACGCCACAGCGCATGGTTCTCCGCAGCCTCAAACTGACTGACTGTGAGTAGTGCTGTCCCTGTGTAATACCATACTATACCATACTGTACCACACTATACTACACTATACTGTACCATACCATACTATACCATACTATACTATACTACACCATACTATACTACACCATACTATACTACACCATACTACACCATACTATACCATACTATACCATACTATACCATACTATACCATACCATACTATACTATACTATACTACACCATACTATACCATACCATACTATACTATACTATACTATACTACACCATACTATACTACACCATACTATACCATACTATACTATACTATACTAAAGCTAGTGAATATAGTCAGGAAGCTGAGTGACTGCAGCCTCTTCAGCTGTATATATTCCCACAATAGCACAGCCTGCACAGAAGGCCTTATTGCTTTTTGTAAAGCAGTCGCCACATCATATAAGACAACAAGCTAAATTATTACAGATAAAAGTGTATTAACATATTAATTAAAGTCGTTAAGTTACACCTTTTCATTTAAAGATAAAGTCCCTAAATGTTGTTTAGTGACGTCACCATTATTTATAAAAACGCTTTATAGCTCTTCAGTAAAGTTTACAAATAGACATAACACCCAGTGTGAGTCGTCTTAATCTGCGAGGAGAAGAATGTTGAACACAGATTGTAGATTGTGTTTATGTTATCAAGTCTGCTTGTAGGTCAAAGCTGATCCCTGTGGTGCCGTGCGCAGGGTATAGTGTGCGAGTTTGGTAATAAATGTAATCTTCCTGAGGTATTTTTTGGGGTGACCGCAGGAAAGGCTGGTGGCGGTGGGGGGTGAATTGAATTGGAAGTGTTTGTATACCGCATGGGGTGGTAGAAATGGCTCCCAGGAGAGTCTGAGGTGAAGGACTGCTGCGTCCCACTGCTAGACTAAAAAGAAAATCTCAGCACCATGCAAATCCACTGTTAGTGTGGAGACTCCGGGAGAGTGATTACTGTTTACCAGCTCTGATCCTTATAATAACAATGACTTCCTGTCTGTTCACGCCTTCCATTAGCAGAATCCACAAGCTCTCTGCCTTTGAATACAAAATCGTCCACAGCCAGAATAAAAACGAGTATTTTACGATTACTTTTTAATAGTGTATTTTAGTAATAAACGTAACACAGGTAATGAATCATTTTGTACTGATTCGGTGCATATTTTGACTCATTCGGTGTTTAAATCTGATAAACCAGCTTGTTCTGATTCTTCAAAAGAACCTCAGCAGTGTTTGCTGTGGGGCTGCAGAAATCAGTGCTTATCAGTCTCCTCCAGTCTGCACGCCCACACACTTGTATTTTAAGTGCGGTATGAATAAAGTAAAAAAGCAATTACAGAAAGAGACCCAGCTAATAGCAGCTAATGATGCATTTTCGTTCCCCTCACAGAACCCACGGTGCCTCTAAAGATAAACCTCTGGTCATGGTATGAGGGCATATATGCAACAAATTATGTAAATGATGTCAGGGTCAGCTCTACAGGAGCGTGAGTGAGAGATTGAAATGTAATATAATTACAGTATATGTTGGTATCTGGGCTTTATAGCTCTGGGGGGGAATTAATGAGCAGTAATCAGCCGAAGAGGAAACCGGACTGCTGCTGGTGGAAGTGGTTAGCTCTGGTTCAGCCTCGCTCAAACACCTACATTTCCTTTCCAGAGCTTATTTCACTCTTCACCTCCTCTCTTCTATGTAAATGTGAAGTTCCTACAAAGGCTTCATCGCTGCTGTTATGTCGTTTTGAACACGCAGTTAATGTTTTGTGAAAAAGGCAGAGAAAGAGTTTCTGCTTCCACTGGCAGTTATTCAAGGGGCCAATAAAAATGCTAATTATGTTTTGTTGTTAAGTTTTGTACATATTCGGCTTTTTATTTTGTGTTCAGTTTTGAGTCGAGGGATGAGGGTGTCTCTTATGAGACACAACTGTGCAACTTCATAATGAAAAGATTTAAATGCAGATCAAACACGGGCAGTAGGTGTGAAATTCTGATTTAAAAATAAAAGTGCTAAAACTAAATATAAAATGACATTTTAAAAACGCTTCACCCTAAGGCTGGCTGGCACAACAGATTAATCAGTATCCATTTTATTTTTTCCCAACGCAAAGGAGAAAACTAAAGTCTACTCCTTGGAATTTATTAATATATAAACATAGCAGGTCACAGTATATTATTATCTAATGCAAAGCATGTGCTCTAATATATATCCTGTTTTTTCTTTTTTCAGCGGGCACTGATGGAGGATCCCCGTGCAATGACACGCGCTGGGTCCAGAAATGGCAGTCCTGGCAGTCCTCGAGACCGCTCAGGAGGACCAGTCTGTCTCTGAGCTCAGGATTCTGGCACGCCACCGGCAGACACTCCAGTCGCCGTCTGCTGCGGGCCATCCCCAGACACGTCGCCCAGATACTGCAGGCAGACGTACTCTGGCAGATGGGACATACTGGTGTGTGTGTGTGTGTTGTGGTCCTGTATTTACTAGTTTTTGGGGTATCAAATGTCATGACAGTGTCATGATAGTAATACTTTGACCTTGTGGGGACATTGTTTAGGTCCTCATGAGGAAACGATCTTAAAAAAATGTATTTGTAATAAATTAATAGATTTTGTGATGGTTAGGTATGGGGGTAGGGTTAGTGTAGGGGCATATAATGGTATAATAATAATAGTATAACAACCATTACTTCTATGAAAAATGGAAACCAGTGTGCGTGTGCGTGTGTGTGTGATAGAAGGTGAGGACTGGGTACAGTGATTATATATTTTTTTCCTTTAGTTCTGCTCATTTACAACAATAGAGTTTTTAATCTTTGACATGTTGTGTATTTGTGGTGCTGTACAGGCTCTGGAGTGAAGGTGGCAGTGTTTGACACTGGACTGAGCGAGAAGCACCCTCATTTTAAGAATGTTAAGGAAAGAACCAACTGGACCAATGAGAAAACACTGGATGATGGTAAGTCTTCTCATCGTGCGTCATGATGTCAGTTTATGCATGAATAAGTCAACCTAGACGTACCGTCTTCACTTGTTGTCTTTGCTCTCGTTCCTCCTTCAGGGTTGGGTCATGGTACCTTTGTCGCTGGGGTTATTGCCAGCATGAGAGAATGCCAGGGCTTTGCTCCTGATTCTGAGCTTCATATCTTCAGAGTTTTTACCAACAACCAGGTATCACAAACACCTGAGCTTACTATAGTTCCACAAGATTCAAGAATCATATCCTGTATGTCTGATTGGCCGTTTGTTTCAGGTGTCCTACACCTCCTGGTTCTTAGATGCCTTCAACTACGCCATCCTTAAGAAGATCGATGTCTTGAATCTCAGTATAGGGGGACCAGACTTCATGGACCATCCGTTTGTTGATAAGGTGTGTACGGAAAGCAATCAAATGAGTTTTGGGGGAAACTGCGGCTAATGCTCACTGCAATATAGTGATCTAATAAAAGCTGATCTCTCCTGTGTGTTTAACAAGGTTTGGGAGCTCACAGCCAACAAGGTGATTATGGTGTCTGCTATCGGCAATGATGGCCCGTTGTACGGGTAAGTATATCAGTCCAACAACAAGTTAATCACATTTCACCGGTAGTCCTAACAGTTCTTTTGATTTATTTTATTGTAACGTGTCTTCCAGGACCCTGAACAATCCAGCAGATCAGATGGACGTTATTGGAGTGGGAGGGATCGATTTTGAGGACAACATTGCCAGGTTCTCATCTCGGGGCATGACAACATGGGTGCGTTCACATCGTTTCTGGGCAGCTGACTGGAGGCTTGTTAGAACGTGCCTGTAGATTTTGATCTGACCTAAAAAGGCCAGATGTCTCCTATCTTCTCACACAAAGCTGGAATTTTACAGACTCCTCGTCTTTAGGAAGAAAAACACGATAAAAAGATTTATGAGCACTTCAAAGGGTTTTAGTACAGTTCTTTATTCTACCTTTGAAGTAGTTCACACAGTTTAAGGCGTTGTAGATTTATAATGTTGTTTTATCTATGGGGTGTCCTGAGACCAGAATTTCATTAGTTGATACCGATAGCAATTACTCAGTTCTTGATGGTAACTTTGATACCCCAGCCAAAATAAACACACTGTTAAACTCGCTACTTTATTTGAAGTTAAAATGCATATTGACTAATTAGTAGTGAAATGGTTCATGTAACGTTGTTTGTTGTTCACATAATTAAAGAAATAGAAATAGAAAACAGAGATACAAACAAGTGAACAGTGCTTAAAACAAATTAATTAGCATTGTCTTTACTGCATTGGGAAGATGCAAAACATACATACTGATTCACATAGATCTTTACTTTGTTTTTGTGTGTTGGTATGTTTTTTTCCCCCTTGTTCCATTTACATAACTAAATGAAGGCCTAATTGACTGTTTTAAAACAACTGCAAATGTTGCATTATTCTGTTGCTGTTTATTTTTTATTTGGTTTTAGTTTTGGCTTGGTGCTAAAGTGCCCGCAGTTTTGACGTCCTTGTTTGTTTATAAATGATTCTGCCCTTGAGATTTTCCAGTACAATCAAACGCATATATTACAAGATGTTAAAATTGGGCCGTGATTGTAAAGCCACAGTTGTAATGCTTGTGTTATTTTATCATAATGATGTGTTCGAACCCTTTGCAGTCAAATAAAAGTTACATGCGGATCTTTCTGGTCGTCTTCGTTTCCTCGTTGTTTTGACTGCTGTGTTATCTGTTCATCAGGAGCTGCCGGGCGGCTATGGCAGGGTGAAGCCTGACATTGTGACATATGGCTCTGGTGTGCGTGGATCGGGACTGAAGGAGGGCTGTCGTTCGCTCTCTGGCACCAGTGTTGCATCACCCGTGGTGGCTGGAGCTGTCACGCTGCTGGCCAGGTGAGATGTGGGTGAACGAACCAAAAACAAATACCCAGAATGCTTTGCACTTGTTCACAGACTCACTTGGAGACTATTGAGAACATGTTTTCTTCATGTCTATTTTCGAAAGCTTATATGTAAATGTTGAGTGTTAGTGATTTGTATTTTATTCTAGGCTTTTGTTTATTGGATGTTCTGATAAAACAACAATAATAAAATAAAAGACCTTTGATGTTTGACCAGAGGCAATAAAAGCTAAAACGATCTATTATGCAGGCAGGAGCAAAAAGTAAATGGCAAAAAGCTGTTTGTTAGTTTAGAAATGGGTGCACAGTCTCTGCTTAAGTATCTTAATGAATTCTTACCCATAAGGGCCAGATAAACAAACTAGAGTGTTTACAGTAGATATTTTCTTCTGCCCTTCTGCAGGAATGCAAAAAACAAAAAGTAAATGAACCGAATTAATCTTTTTCTCTTCTCCTGGAGATTTTCCCTCTTTTACTGTGCAATCCATACTTTTATCTTTTGCATGACTATATGTGTCACTTTCCTATAATGTGTTACCTGGTGTTTATGAGAACTCCATTTTAAATGCTATATCTCCTCTCAGCACTGTGTTGAACAGAGAGCTGGTGAACCCAGCCAGCATGAAGCAGGCTCTGATCGCGTCCGCTCGCAGGCTTCCGGGTGTCAACATGTTTGAGCAGGGCCACGGCAAACTCGATCTGCTCAGAGCCTATCAGATCCTCAACAGCTACAAGCCGCAAGCCAGGTATCTCTCACCCTGTTTAACCTCTTTATTGACTAGCATTGTGCGTTTCATTATTCATGTATGCTAACACGTTCTGTTACAAGCTGGCGTCTCTGTCGCACCCTTTACTTCAGCCTGATTACAGAATGCAATTAACCCAGTTCCTAATCTTATCTCAGTGAGGTCATTGTCTAATGAATTTCTGCGGTCGTTTTGATTCTTTAGCTTGAGCCCGAGCTACATAGATCTGACCGAGTGCCCGTACATGTGGCCTTACTGTTCTCAACCCATTTACTATGGCGGCATGCCAACTATTGTCAACGTGACCATTCTCAATGGCATGGGTGTGACCGGCAGGATCGTGGACAAGGTAGGCAATAACGAAGAGGCTGAATCCCACTGCGTTCGCCATCAACACTATTTCGCTATTAGCTGTTTTACTGAGAATGCCTCTCTGTTACTTTCTGCTTATACGCAGCCCATCTGGCAGCCCTACCTTCCTCAGAATGGAGATTACGTCGACGTGGCGGTCTCCTACTCGCCTGTGCTCTGGCCCTGGGCTGGATACCTGGCTGTCTCCATATCTGTGGCCAAGAAAGCGGCATCATGGGAAGGCATCGCTCAGGGCCACGTCATGCTCACTGTAGCCTCACCGGCAGAGAACAATGTGAGTGACTGTGTGATGTCATCTGATTGTGTAGTCAGATCATTCCTCCTCTGACAGCTCCAGGTTGCAGGTTGTGACCTGCTGCGGTCTCTTGTGTTCTTCAGTCAGCAGTAGGTGGTGAGATGACCTCCACAGTGAAGCTGCCTGTGAAGGTGAAGATCGTTCCCACTCCTCCACGCAGTAAAAGGATACTTTGGGATCAGTACCATAACCTCCGTTACCCGCCTGGATACTTCCCCAGAGACAACCTGCGCATGAAGAACGATCCGCTGGACTGGTGAGCCGTGACTGTGAATTTACATGTTCAGTTTCGGACCTCCATGTTACAACCGCGAGAAGATCTTTCACGATGGACCGAATCCATCGAGGGTGCCATTTTATACCTTCATTTTTTATCGCCCCCTATCCTGTTATCATTATGTCGATTCTTGTGTTTTTCAATTGTTTTGCAGGAATGGGGATCATATTCACACTAACTTCAGAGACATGTATCAGCACCTCAGGAGCACAGGCTACTTCATTGAGGTCTTGGGGGCACCCATCACATGTTTCGATGCCAGTCAGTATGGTGGGTGGTGATCCATAGTATGTTCTATTAGAAGTGTTTTCAGTGTGATGAAACATCTACTAAAGGATGTATTGGTTGCCTGGAATCGTCTAGGCTGTCGTGATGGAACGACACTTCCAGACCTTCTTAAATCATCTCTGTATGTGTTCTTAGGGACGCTGCTGATGGTGGACAGCGAGGAAGAGTATTTTCCAGAGGAGATCACCAAGTTGAGGAGGGACATAGAGAATGGCCTGTCTCTCATCATCTTCAGCGACTGGTACAACACATCGGTCATGAGGAAAGTCAAGTTCTACGATGAGAACACCAGGTACTGAGAACATCTCAGCAGTCTGTCTTTTAAATAATATTCCAATGTACTGCATGTGAAATGAACGATTGGATTATTGGATTGTTATTATTATTGATTATATTTCGAAGATTTGAAGATTTAGTCGTTTTCGGCTCGTACGCGTTTTGCCGGTTGTTGTATGCTGGTCATGTCAGCATACAGTCGAGGTGAAATGGACATGAAGTTGTAAAAGCTGTTTTTGTTTTATCTCACGATGATTTGAGAACGTTTTAAACGCATCTTGTGTGCTTGTATGGATGCAAGAAAACTTGGTCAATAACACACATTTGCCTGTGTTTAATCGGTGACCTACAAATAGGGCTGAATCCTAAATACATTTTCTTCTTCCTTTTGCATGCTAATGGAATGAATGTTTCTGTTTATGTTCAAGCTTCAATGAGAATAAATATATCAGCGTTTCAGTGTGGTTTTAGATTTTCGGACCCTGTTGGGAATAGCACAAAATGGCTTGTGCTATTCCAAAAGCTTGTTTGCTATTCAGTACAAAATAATGTGTGTCAGGACTGCCTCAGTAATTAATTAATTGTGATGTCTGAATGCATTTATCGGGTTCTCCAATCAACATCTCTTTCTCCTGTCTTAATCTGAATTAAAGTGTTATTCAAGTGAATTGAAGTTCCCATTAGGGTATTTAAGCATTTGGTTTCAATTATTGAATCTGACAATTACTTATTAAATGGGGTTCTAAGTGCCCTGTTCAGGGAAAACATGTTTTGTTTGTCAAACATGAAAGCGTGGTTTGCTTTTGCAGGCAATGGTGGATGCCGGACACAGGGGGCGCTAATGTGCCAGCTTTGAATGAGCTGATCTCTGTGTGGGGTATGGCCTTCAGTGATGGTTTATATGAGGGAGACTTTACAATGGCGGATCATGACAGTAGGTTTTGCTGATTCTGTATTGTAATGCAGTCATTTTCCTCAATTTATAATTGTAATTGTAATCCTCAATAAAATTGTAATTGAATTCAAATGTACAAATAAGTGTGTGTGTGCGCGTGTGTAAAAATATAATAACGTATACTGCCTCTTTTGCTTTTAGTGTATTATGCCTCTGGGTGCAGTATCGCCCGTTTTCCAGAGGATGGGATTGTTATTGCTCAGACCTTAAAAGATCAAGGTACACCCCTCACCTCACTGCTGTATCCATGGAGACAGGCAGAATGCGCTGTACTTTCATCCTCTTGTTGTAGTCTGACATCCTCAAATTTCAAATAGGTCTGGAGGTCTTAAAACAAGAGACTGCAGTGGTGGACAATGTGCCTGTGCTTGGACTGTACCAAACACCCAGTGAGGGGGGAGGCCGCATTGGACTTTATGGGGACTCCAACTGCATTGATGACAGTCACAGACAGAAAGGTAATGTGTATATATTTAATGTATATGTGTATGTAGTTTGTGCAGAGAGATAAACTATGTTGCCCCTTTCTATCTAATCTAATTAGGCAAACTTTAAAGGTGGGGTAGGCAGTAACAATAGCAATAACAAGCTAGCTTTGAAAGCATATATTTAACAGGGACCCTTATATAATAGACTGTTATAATATATACTTCTCTATACAGACTGTTTTTGGCTGCTGGACGCTCTGCTGCAGTACACTTCCTATAGCATGACTCCACCCAGTCTCATCCACTCTAAAAGCAGAATAGCGCCCCCTACAGGCACAGACAGGCCATTACCGCAGAGACTGGAAGGTAAGCTTTATAGTTGTCTTTACAAACAGCTTGTGTTTAACTTGTAAAGTTATTCCGAAAATAAATTTCTTTCCGTTATTCCTGAAGGTAATCATCTCTACCGTTACTCCAAAGTACTGGAGCCTCATTTGGGTGACCCTAAGCCACGCCCTCTGCCTTCATGCCCTCATCTGTCTTGGGCTAAACCCCAGCCACTTAATGAAACTGCTCCCAGGTCAGTACAAATGACATCCGAGCCATTCTTAACAGCCATATGAATAGAGACGCATGTAATTCATTGATGCTTTTTCTTTATTAACATTTCACTTGGATTTGTTCTTTTAATTCCTCTCAGCAATCTGTGGAAGCACCAGAAGCTACTGTCAGTGGACCTGGACAAGGTGGTTTTGCCTAATGTGAGGCCTTATCGGCCTCAGGTTCGACCCCTGTCTCCAGGGGAGAGTGGAGCATGGGACATCCCAGGAGGTGAATATAAAGAGTTAAGAAAAGAAGGACTTTTAATGCTCGGATTAATCCATGTTTGTATTTTTCCTCAGGAATTATGCCGGGACGCTATAATCAAGAGGTCGGCCAGACGATCCCAATGTTCGCATTTCTGGGTGCCATGGTCGTGCTTTCCTTCTTCGTGGTTCAATTGACCAAAGCCAAGAACAAACCCAAGCGCAGAAAACCCAGAGTGAAACGTCCACTTTACCTTCAACAGCAGCAACAAACTCCCCACTTAAGCCGGAACCCCACAGTATGATCGGCTTGCACAGCACGCTAAACAGACCACATCTGGACAAACAAACAGGGAACGATCTTCCCTGAGGTGTGTGTGTTTTGCCGTGAGCTTGTGGTGAAAAGATTGAACTTTGAAAGGCTCTTGTGTTCTTGAGATGAACCTGCGCCCAGATACGGGCCTTGCCTGGACCTCGGTGTTCCTGTCTTTGTTCTACACCGGCCTTTCAATCCAATGACCAAATGGAGGAATGTTTAATTTTTTAATTTATTGACGATTGATTGACGTTTGACCCTTGTTTTGTATGTCAAATTGAACAACCAGAACCGGCCATTCAGTTTCCCAGATTAACATATTGAACTGTTTCCATATGTCCTCGTTTTTGTATCGTCGAAACATGTTTTTTATAAAAAAGGCAGTGTTGCTTACAACTTCTGTAAATAGCCATCAAGATTTCAATGTTGTGGAATAAAATGTGTTTTAAATATATCTTATCCAATATAAAGCAGAAGACCTGCCTCTGCCTTCAAATTCATTAAGTGACTGCGAAGGTCACAATGGAAAAAGCAAGAATAATTTTCATCTTGTTTATCTAAGGTGAACCGTCGACGGTATATATGGCTGTTTTATTTTGCTGCTTTCATTGAGGGATTAACCTCTTTGTCCTTTGTTTGCGTAAGATATATGCATAAGATAAATGAAACTGTTGATGTTTCTGTGGCCCACCGCTTTGGCTGTGCTGCTCCGAGAGTTCTTTTGAACGAGAGCCATGTTTGGCTGGCGTCCATCTCTTTTTGTAACTGTATTTATTACAGGAAATACAGCCATATATTAGCTGTGATCTTCCTAATAGGTAACGGATATATTTACTGAATAAAGGTCAATCAACGTTGGATTTTGCAGACAGCACAACATTAGGAAAACTTTGGTGGGGAAAAACTTAAAATAGATATACGTCCAAATGGAAGTGTGACACTTTAAATAACACGGAAGTTGAACATGAGATACTTTGGAATCTGAAATTAGTATTTTGAAGTGAATTTCATCCCTGTTAAAAATGGGAGAAAAGGAAAAAAGAATGATAGCGATCCACATTGATTTATGCCAAAAGCAGTTTAAAATGGCTTCTTACTACATGGTCAAATCTTTTAGGTCAATTCATTTTTTTGTCTGCCGTACTGTCAGGGGGGCAGTTGTGGCCTACTGGTTAGTGAGTTGGGCTTGTAATCAGAAGGTTGCTGGTTTGAATCCAGCACTGGGGGGGGTTGCAACTGAAGTGTCCTTGAGCAAGGCACCTAACCCCACAATTGCTCCCCGGGCGCAGTCATGTGCTGCCCACTGCTCCGGATGTGTGTGTGTGTTCACGACTTGCAGTGTGTGTTCACTCCTCACTCCATGGGTTAAGTGCAGAGGTCACATTTTGGGTATGGGTTACCATATCTGACAAATAAGTCACTTTCACTTCACAGTTGACTATTTCTTGAAGAAGGATCTCCAGATCCAATTATGAGGACACGCAGTGCTTAACCCCAAAAATCAGGTTTAAGTAGTTCCTTTTAGTCTCTTTGTTTCAAGGAACCTGCCATGAGGTAAAATCTTGAGGTTCATTGTTTTTGATACTTGGTGTAACTAATATAAATCCAATAATCCAATCTTACAAGATACAGAAACATTCTGCAGACTGGACCAAACAATCATGGCCTCCATGTAACTGGATGCTGGTGTAGACAGACGAAAGAAATACCTTCATACCTTCATTCTGCCTCATTCTGAGTCCTATCAACTCTGCTAAGCAGTCTTGTAGTCGCCCGTGATTTTGCCTGAGGCCAGTGTGAAATCGACTAATTCCATCAGGTGCTGGGCAATCTTTGAATTTCAGCCCTGATCCATTTTTAATGGGAAGGATGACCTGTGAAAATGTCACTGGTCTTTCTCAGGATGGAGGTTCATGATATGAAGAAAATGGGAACTGCGTCTGACCAGTTGTTTGTGCTTAAATGGATTTCCCATTTGTTCATAAAAGAGGTCACGTGTCCCACTTGTGCCCACATGTAGAAATTTTCCAGCCAATTGCGCTAGTACATTTCTTTGCTGATAGCCCAGACTCAGGAAGCATCAGATTTGGTCTGATGGCTGGTGACCATGAGTTGGTATTATCAGGAAAGCTGTTAAATGTAAAAGATCCTGAATACATCCTGTATGATCTAAACACTCTGCTAAGCCGTCTTGTAGTCGCCCATGATTTTGCCTGAGACCACACTGGATGTTTTGCCTCTTCACACTTTGTTGCATCAACAGTTATTTTATGATGGCAACATGGAACAGATATTGCTAGGTAATAACATTTTTTTCAAACCTTTTTAATTTTGTAATGTTTTTAAAAAATTTCATTGACTTCTTAAGAGTAATGTTTTTATCATACGAGTAATGTTTTGTCATAAAAAACATTATATTAATGTTACTGCAATAACTTTTAAAAACTTTTAAAAGCACTTTGAGAATGAAAACTTTCTGAGATCGTTCCCTGTTAGCTGGGGATCTCCATACTGTCATTTATTTTACTATAATGATTATATAGTATCCTTTAAATATATTTTCTGCCAGTAACCTTTTTTGTTGACTATTTTTGTTGTGTTTGGGGAACTCTTGCCGCCGCATATCTCACTGTAGCCGTGACGGTCAAATATCACACAAGACCAGTTCATGAGCTCAAATTCATCACCTCTGTACAGAAGTGGGTAAGTCTGACAGGAGGAAACGTTCACTTTTTGGGAAATACTGAATTAAATGATCATTTCAGAGTTGTTTCGCATTGCAGTGCGTAAATAAACGTTATATTGAAGTGTATGTAATTTCTCGTTTAGCTGAGTGAAAAAATTTAATTGTAGCAGATTTGTTTGTCAGTGAAATACAATAAACTTAATAATGACGTTTATAATGATATATTAAATAAGATGTAATGATCATTTTTCTTTTCATTAATACTCAGAATAAGCTTGTGGGCTTCAGTTTTCAGCGTTATACCGACTATCTGCTTTGGCTTCTAGGTTAGTGGACCAGATTCTTCTGACTGAAGACCTTGTGGGCTCTGTTGTGGGGTCGTGACCTTTTCCAGCTTTTATCCAGTGTACTGACATTTCACCTCTGAGACAAAGTGCATCAAAATCCTTTTACTCTTTCTTCAAATGTCATCACACACATTCAGGAGGATCAGTCCACAAAAGATCGGGGGGGTAGTTTTTACCTCCTTTAATATTTAAGGTCAGGTCAGATGCAAGGGGCAAAAAATTGTGCGTCTTTACAGCGAGCTTCATTTGTTGGTTTTCCTGTAACCACGGTGACACTGAGGGATGTAAGAAATGGTCAGAAATGTAATAAAAGTCCAGTATGGCGACACAGAATTACTCAGGGTCCACTGCCTGAGGCTGATGAATTACAAGACAGAAGTGGAGAGAAGAGGGAATGGCAGATCTGAAGAGAGCCATGCTGCAGAGCAATTTATAAAGCATGAGCTGATGTGGAATTGTTTTAATGTCATCACAGGAAAAACATTTGAGATCTTTTTGTAGGCAACGTGTGTTGGAGATTTGATGTTTGAACAGCGATTGTTGACGCTGATATTATGTCACACTGTTTCTGTGTCACTGCTGTCTACATGTCATGTCTTAACTATGAGTTGTGAGTTACATTGAGAACTATGTTGATAAAATGTGGCATTTATGTGTAATTATAGCTGAACCATTTTTATACACTTTTACAGCTATATTGTAAAATAAATCTATAAGTTATAGAAAAAGTTCTACTCTGGTTTAATAAAGAAACTGATGAGGGATGTTAAAAAAATGCAACACTTGTTTTTGTCAGTACTTTATTGAATAGTAGCACTCTACATAATCTAGAATTTTAACAAATTTAAGACGAATATAATACTTCGCATCCCTGCAATAAATCTCTACACTCATAAGAGAGAAAGCCAGTTTACAGAAACATACAGAGTATAAGAATGATCTCATCAAACAATGCCGTTAAAAGTGACCGCTCATACTTTACGATTTATTCATATCATATATATTTCACTTTGTTTTCCTTACTGGAATAATATAAAAGAAAAATAAGAAATGCACAAAATACTTTAAAGTAGCATAGCTAAATTCTACGGCAAATTTACTGGACGTTCATTTGTAACATGCACTCGCGGTGAGGAATCAACAAACCGAACAGAAGGCAGGATCGGTGGGAAAGCCAAGACAGGAATTCTGGGCCACTGATGTTCCGCCTGGCGTCGGGTTCTTTATACACTGAGCCAACCAAAGTTTTTGTGCGCAAATACAACAGCCATAGACTGACTGATCAACAAATGCAAAATGCTTTGTGATCCACTTGGAACTACCTTCAGTGGGAGAGTGGGATTTGGCTTGTCCTGAGGCATAATCTGGTGCCAGACGTTAAAACATAAAAATGGACAAGAATAGCAGACAATAATTACTATCAGTCAATGTCACATGCTACATCTATACACCTCAAAATCTAAATACGTTCTCAAAAAAATCATGAACATCCGTTTACAATATTCAAGATTATTCTGTCCTCATAATAGTAATCTCTCAGGATATTACACTCTACCATCTATCAGTAAATATCATTTAAACAAACATCTCTTACATCATGATACTCCAAGTACATTGTGCTTTTGGACAAGGGGCCTCATTTATATAAAGTTTACGCAAAGATTTGATCTTAGAATGTACGGACGCAAAAATCCACGGCAATGTTTTCTGTTGTAGAAAAACGCGTAACGCAACGTCAGGTTCTAGCCAGACATACGAAATTTCGTATGTTATTTGGAAATCATCGATTTTTATCTAACACGATTTTCAAGTAAAGGATTTGAATGTTAATTTGAGCTCTTTTAATTGTTAACGTCGTGAATCAGGCGGCGTTTACAAGGAAATCTGAACCCACTCAGTTGCGCACAATTACGAGACGTTTGTGATTTATAAACCTGCAAGAGAGGCGTGCGCACGGTTTTCGTCACATTCGAGAAACGATTGTAAGATCAAACGTTGGACGGTTTCCACACAACATTTTATAAATGAGGTCCCAGATCTTTATTTGGTGTTGTGATTGTAGGCCCTTTGACTGGCAGTATGTATCAGGCTGAACGTTTGACAAAAATACCGCCAGTCTTAACGTGGCTCAGTGCACGTAAAATAAGGTTGTTCAAAATACCTATAACAGCAACAACCTATAACAAGCATCACGCTATTATCCATGAACGAGCTCAAATTATTAACACTTTGCTGCACAGTTTGGTCTTTTCAGAAACGGTACCGTTTGAAAACCGTTTGCTAAACGGGAAATATTAATCGGCCCAAATTACTTAGAAGAATGTTTATGCTATTAAGTTGATATTTTAAATGTAAATGCGTTGCGTTTTTCCGATACTGGTTATATGCATCAGCCAAGTGCAGTTTGGAAGTTTGCGGAAGTTTTTAAGGTTGTTTCTCGATGCTGCTGGAGTAAAATTGAAAAGGGGAATCGGTTTTATGTCCAACGTTCTCTGCAGTTGATACTGTACTTTTGGCTCGATATCAAATGGAAACTGTAAACAAGTAATTACAAAATAGAGAAATAGGAAGAGAGAGAGAGAGAGAGGGAGCGCAGAGGGAAAAGGGACAGAGTTAAGATGGCAGGGACTGTGACAGAGGGATGGGGAGGGGGTTGGGGGCAGAACAGGAGCAAAAGAAGGTATTCAGGCAAAAGATGGGGGGTCTCTTCACCCGTAGACTGGCTCACTTCTCATCAGTCTCTGCTCAGGCTGCACCAGGCGGCTAGAAGTAGAGATGGGCAGAGATAAAAAGTAAAAAGTTAACGCCTAAACTGTCTGTCTTTACGATTATAGCTGTGTAAGATCATTAAACTGCTTGTATATTTTGCAGCAGCCTCTCGGTTTTTATACGTCAATAAAAGAGAGGGTCGGCAATGTACTGCAGCGCACTACAAAATCTCACTTATAAAGAGTGCCGTGCCATTATTTGTCTTTTTTAATGTCAGTCTATTATTGATTTATAATATACCTCTGTTAACCCCACCCCTAAATGGCTCTTAAATAAACAGCGATTGATCCTTGTACATGCCAGTGAGAGATTTCCTGTCTAATCTTCCTGGCTGGTTTAGGCTTGAAGCAAAAAGCGCCAGACCTTTTGCTGTAGTCATGAGACTTAGCAACACATAATAGCTTTAAAATATACTATAAGACTATAGTAATAAGACTATATAATATAAATTATAAGACTATAATGACAAAAAGTGGGATCAAAGGGTGCTTTGGTTCCAATGCCCACAGCAGACGGCACTGGACCTTACCAGGCACTGCGACAGTAGACACAGCCTCAGGCTGGCACAGAGTGTCCACCTTCACGTGCTTGAAGGCCTTGCAAGCTGCGGTCTGAAGGTGCCTGAGAGAAGAAGTGGGAAAGATTTGATAAAAACAACACAAATACAGCTGTTCCAAGTGTCTTAAGACACAACACAAGTGTCTTAAGACACAACACAAGTGTCTTAAGATACAACACATGCGTAATATACTGTATACTGTAAGACTGGAGTTAAAGGTAGGGTACGCGATTTCGGAAAGGCTAGCAACGGCAAGCTAGCTTTGAAAGCTTAAGACCCGCCCTCCCTTTAGGAGCCACGCCTTCAGCCAAAACATGAACACATACATAGTTTGACTGGCAGGAAGG
This sequence comes from Botia kubotai, assembly GCA_036877585.1. Classification (NCBI taxonomy): domain Eukaryota; kingdom Metazoa; phylum Chordata; class Actinopteri; order Cypriniformes; family Botiidae; genus Botia; species Botia kubotai. The sequence continues at coordinate 31,702 of JAZGTI010002929.1, forward strand.
ACATCCAATCGCCCACCCTGCCTTTGTTTTTTTTTTTACCTCTTCCATTGTTCTTCTCCATCCCAGAACTCATACAACACAAAGGAAAGTCCACCAGGCAGCCGCACAGCAGTCACACTGCAGAGGAAACACAGCCGTCAGAAACAACACACTACATACTTTCATTTGAACAACTCTCACTGAGACAAACTGATCCTGCCGGCAAGCTGATGGAAACTGTGTTACAACCTGTACAAACAAACACTGAGGACATGGAAAACACAGGGATTATGTCTTCAAAGAAAGGGCTTACAAGATAATGAGGCAATTACTGCTTTCCTACAAAAGATATACACAGATACTTCATTATCCATTGTACTGTATGTCCCTCCACCTGGTGGCAGTACCCCCTCACATATATTCTGTTTTGCTTTAGCTTTAGGCAATAAAACACTGCAATGATTAGCCTTAATTCAATATAACACCTTGTTTATAAATTGACAGTAGCCTAAACTGTTGCTAGTGCTAACTATTTCCATAAATCCCTTACGCTTTTATTAGTAGCAACAAACCGGATGCTAGTTACGCCTGTTTTTATATGTATGGTTGCAAGTCCAGCCTTCTAATCAGTAGGCCACAATTTGTATTTAAATTGTAAGGACAGCTGAAAGGTGACAGGAAATATGAAGAAAGCAGACAGCATTGGAAAAATAACCTCCAGATGGGCTCAAATTTGGCTAGTCGCAGTCAGTTTTTGCTACGTTATTCTAAGAGTTCAAAGAGTTTCAGTGACTGTAAACATCATCAAAAGTGTTCATACTAAAATATTTCACAAATTAAAAAACATAACAGAGTGAGAGAGAAGCAAAAAGTTAGATAAAAGAGGCAGAGATGCTCCAGAGATGCTAGTTCAGCAGTGATGGGGTCTTTTCAGAACCTTGCTGATGTTCTCACTGATCAATTATTCACCGTTCTGATGTAAATCATGACAACAGTACAAAATATGCCATCAACACAACGCACTCAGCGATCAGACTCGGGGACCTTCCATAAGAAACACCACAAAAGAAGCTATTTTACTTCTCTAACATTAATATTTCATCATGGGGGACTCCAAATGCTCTCAGTCGTTGCTACCAAAAACAGCAGAATGAAGCTGTTTCTATCCAGGTTAGGAATTTGGCCAGGGAATATAATTAGTCTTACTTGGAAAACGTTCTTATTTTGATGTAGTTTGGCACTCGTTTCTGATCTTTAAGGATCTTGTACGCACAGTGTACTAACACAGCAAAACAGAAACAATAAACAATTATTTAACTTATTTCATTATTAATTCATGCACCAAAATAACAACACTCCTCCATTTGTCTTTAACCACAGGAGGCAAATGATGCAGCGTAGTTTTCCAACACATAGACGTTTAATCAAAGACAGATACACATTGTTGGAGGTGCAAAAAGTGGAAGAGAATCAGATGCGCGTGTTATATATGTGCAGCTTCAAGGAATGTCATTCTTACTGCAGATCTTCAACAGCATCATTCTCTCACATCATAATATAATGCAGAAGACGGTTACATGTATCCTGAGACGTCAGGTATTTATGATCATCCACGTGTTGGCTGCTTTATTTAGAAGCCTGTTTTTCTCTCCAGCAGATAAAAGCTTCGGTTTGACAGCACAAATACAAAGAACAGCAGAGATTTGTATGTGCGCTGTCACATTAACTGCAGGCGTATCCTGGTTAATTCAATAACATGAATTGAGTCATAACGGGGAAAAGAAAATTAGTCACTGGAAGGTCAAGCTTAAGATAAACAGGCAGTTAACTTACTGGAAACAGTCTCTCTGAGAAGACACGTCCTTCAGGTACTGTTTCAGAGCCTCACAGAACTCGCCCAACTGCTTCTGAGAAACCACCATCTCCTGACGGATCAGGTACAGGGACT